>BLKR01000578.1:0-115000 GCA_011170035.1 Teleogryllus occipitalis
CATCGTTGCTAACAGAAAGTGCTCTGGGAAGTGAATGCTTTATGTTATGCCTGTGAAAATGTTATAAATCACCATACCAATATATTTCGATTAAGTTAATTTAGAAAACATGCTCCTGTTGCAAAAATGTGGAAAAAGGTAATTTAATTGTAGTGAATACGTAAAAATAGATGATTTGCGTTTGCAGTTTACATCTTATTGCACTAAAACGTAACGTTTTAGTAGCTTTCAAATAACGATTTAAATATATGACTGAGCTGATATCTTAAAAACAATTTTCAGTGTTCACAACTCATTGCCTTACGAATTAGTCTACGACGACTGTTGATAATAATTGCCTTTTATGATGTGTTTTCAAAAAACTTGGTAATAGAGGAATATGAAAAGTAAAAAGTAAGAAAGAAGAATTAGCTGAAGCTGCTATTTTACAATAAAATTGGAATAATTGAATATCAATTCACCCATAAAAATCAATGAATACTATCATTAACTATATGTTATTCCACATCTTTTATTGCTACGAATTTACGCTTTTCGAGTAGATAATAGAGATAATTGACTCATTATATCCGATATAATCAAAGTTGTATAGCAAGAGATTGGTAAAAAGTATGTCAATTTCGAAAATGTTATTTTATTCATTAATTATAAAACTACTCATAAAACGCACATAAATATTAATAAATTTATAACCGTATATTTATTTATTTTTTAAAACTAAGCCGTTTTATTTGACTATAAACTTGGTGAATATGGATTTTATTTTACAGTTTATACAAATGAACTTATTAACAAAACGTCAAGCATAACATAGTGTTATTACATGCGTTGTTTTCTTACGCTTCAGAATTTCTACCTCTAGTTTTCATTTTAATTGAATTATGAATAAAAGAAAGGAACGAGCGTTGTTGACTGCATTGAATAACCAGATATTTTTGTCCTTGTTGAATAGATAGTATTTGTAGATTTCATGTTCGAATCGAGCGAAATGAGAGTTCAAGAATACGTGTGCAGATTATACTTTTTCGGCAAATTATGAAAACTTTTCTTCGCTTACATTGCGAATTGTCTTTTCCTTTCAGAGGTTTTTTAAAAGCTCTTATTCTTTGTCCACGCTGTTTTTGGTCTCACTAAGTCTTAGCGGTTTTAATTCTAATGCACGAAAATTATTCCTTCATCTCCGTTGTGCTTACTAACATGTAAATGCAGTAGGCCATGCAATTTTTAACTACTTCAAAAGTCAATATATTTTTGTTTATTAATTTCTTTATGTAGTCCTACCGCTAGAAAATGTTAGAAATCTTAAAAAGGTATTCGAATAAAATAAAATGTTTAATATCACAGGTGCTGAAAGACAGTTATGTGATTGTTAGTAATTATTCCTTCGCGTTGTCCTTAACATTCTACAATTAAAAGTAAATATTTGAATATATATCAAAGGTAAGTCATTAACCTATTTTCTAGAATATTTAACGTTTGTTCCCTTTCTCTGAACTTTCTCACTTTGCAAAATTTTGTTGCATCTAGAATGAGTGACCTTTAGGTAATAATTTATATTTAATGCCTGATTTTCTTTTAAAATATACATGAGTAAAATACTAGGTACTATTAGTAACAATTTATTATAATAACTGTGATGTTGGTTGATAATTATTGTAATAATTTATGTTGAATGTTACAGCAGTTCATTTCCAATTGTAATGTCACAACACTTTAATGCAAACATAATTTTTCTACCGTAGCCCTATGAAAGTTGCGGGGTTATTATTCAATGTCATTAATATGAACTAATGTGTTTTTATAAATTAGTGCTTTTATTTGTTACTTGTGTTCACGTATATTTGTGGTACTACAAACACTGCTTTAAGTTTTGCGCTGACGTTCGGTTTTCCATCTTTCTCTTTCTTTCCCTGTGGCGATTGTACCTTCGGATGTAACTCTGCCTCCTCTTTTGGCTTCCGCCTTTGCTCTGAGCACACTGGCACTCCGTCCGGAAACGACCGAGGAACTTTCCAGGAGGGGCGTCAAAAACGATGGAACAGATTGTACGCTGTAAACCCTACGACTTGGCGACGGCGCGGGGATGGGTCGACCGCGTAGGTCGAGCGTTTTCTTTGTCTTCGGCGGTTGTGCAAAGGCAAAGAGAGCAACCGCGCAGTCAATAAATTTAAAAGGACTGCCGCGGGTGCAGCAAACGCCGCCGCTGCTGCGGCTGTCTCCTCCATCGTCTCTGCGACGTCTCTTCTTTGACTCCCCCTGCGCCCAACCCTGAAGCTTCCTGTCGCACTCGTCGCTAATGCCTTTACCGGAGACGACCGCCTCTCTTCCGTCTTAATTGCTTTCACTTTCTATTGTTTTCGACTTATCCAGATCGTTCCCGTTTCTATAGCGTCCCAGTTCACGCTGCCTCTGTCACGTCCACTCCTGTTTCAATTCTGTGGATGCTATTTCCATTACCATTCATTTTAATTTTTCTCTTTTATTTCCTTTTGTATAGTTGGACGTACACTTAACATTTTCTGGCTCGTTCAAAACCAGTCTTCCAGGTATTGCATTAGCAGATTGATATTTTGTTTTTCAAAATTGCTAAATAAATCCGTATTGTGTCATAGTCTATTGCACGTTTTGTTTTTGAGATGAATGAATTCATTTTTTCATTTATTTCTAAAAATAAGTATTTTCTATATTAGCATTTCTTAGTGCAGAAATGTTTATTACTTTGGCCCTGTTTATACAAATATATTTTTTTGTTTAAAATATCGAATTATTGTTTTGACATTTCGGAAACCCTTTAATATTTTATACCAGCTGAGTTCTGTCGCTGCTTTTACCAACTCTGACTGGGAGGTACTACGGTTCGAGACCCGATGGAGGCGGAATTTCGATACTAACTAAATAGCTAAAACAAATTCAGCCACTAAATGGAGAAGAATTCTAGCGACAGGTTGGTCTGATGGGTAGTTTTCCGTGGTGTTTCTGATCAATATCGAGGAATGCCGGAACACTTTTCTAACAACCAGACCACGGACCACACGCGATCTTTCCTGTCTCTGCATGGTTCTATCCTATCCCTTGCACACATCATACACACTTAAGAGTTGCTTGCACTACACTACCATACATGACGAGAGACTAATAGGAAACATAGAGCTTATCCCGACTTCGTTGTTGCCTCGATGGAGGAGACACATGGATGGGGAACCCTTCGCAAACAGTCTTGTAGGTCGGCGCCGAATCTCAACATCCAGCAGAGATAGAATCACCGCCAGTTCCTGGGACAACAATATTTACTACACTAATGGAAATAATGACCATAGCATTTGACGAACTCGAAATCAATCCACCTATGCTTTTACCACTTTCGTACCTACTGAATTTGATCTCCGTTCTTTTCAAATGTCTCTGCAGAAACACGATCTTTCCGTACCAATCCTCTCATTTCCAGATTGCACGCAGGAGCAACCCCTTGCAATCCAGAAATTGAAGATGAGCGCCAACATAACGGGACGACTTGGAAGCTCTGTTTGATCGGGGACTACCAACCGGCACGTGTAGGCGACAGCGGAAGTGGCGACGACGCGGCGGTGGCTGCACGCAGCGGCCGCGGTCCCACTCGCTCTCCTTCCTCAACCGGCTTTCCCAAGAGGTAAGCGGGGCTGATTACAATTCAAACACGATCTGCATTAGCGGAATGAAACTCGCGTTGGCAAGGGCCTGGCGGGCGCCCGGCCGCCTCTTTGCTCGAGTTTATTTCGAAACTTTAATCAATCTTTCCGCCGCGAGAAGTTGGCCGAGGTGCCGGGGGCGGCTGCGCAGAGCCTCCCGGGCCCCATCCCCTCCCCCCACCCCACCCACCCCCTCCCGTCCAAGCCCGGCGAGGACCCGTGTTTAACCGCTCATACTCGTAATTAAACCTTTCTTAGTTTCAGTTGTGGCTGCGCGCCGCCCCCGGCTTCCGCCGATGGAGCGGCTCCGTCTGTCTGTTCGTAATTGCCACCGCCCTCGGGGACAGGTAGAGCGCATAAAAAGTTCTGGGCACGTTTCGCGGTCGTTTCTTTCTTTGCTTTTTAAGCAACTACTTGATTTTGAGGAGTCGGAGCCTGTTTTTATGTTCTTTTTTAACCTCTGTTTTTTGTTACATGCTGTAATTTTTATGAGGTGGAGGCAGTGTTTGCAGTTATTTGTGAGAAGAAACCGCGGAAGTTTAAAAGTGGTACATCAGTTGAAACACGTTCGGATTCATGATTATTATTTTATTTGCCGTTTTACGAAGATAGGAATTTTTCATTATTTAACTTTTATTAATTGCATTATTTTTGATGAAAAAAAATTATGATTCATAAACCAGTCAACAAATTTTATTGTATGTGTGTTCGATTCAATTTTAGAGGAACGTAAAAGCTACGTTTCATCGTAATTTTAAATTTTCATTTTTCTCTTACTCTCTACATTTTATTTTCTAAACGCCATTATTTACAATATTGGGCGTAGTGATTCGTAATGTTTAGTGATTTAGTGATTCGTAATATTACGGGTTTGTTAAATCTTGGGAGGGATTCTTAAGATCGAAGAGAATAATTTCAAGAGAAAATCTTCAGAAATGGCTTTGGTTTGAGCAGAGATGTACGCCAGGCGTGTGCTGTCTTTGTCCAAGGAACCAAGAAGACGTTATTGCTACTAAAGGCACACATTGGAAGGGCGACGAGATTCCTTGTAATAAAGTTCCGACAAGGGGTGAATATTTTATGATCCCACGAAATATGTATGAAGTTAACGATTCGCGTTATACAGTCATACGCCTGGATACCTTCTGGAAGAATTAAGGCTACACTTTATATTTCTTCGAAGAACAATTTGCCAGCTAAAGGCGATTACAAGTTGGTGGAATTTCGAAATAACCCAACGTAACTCCAAATGTTTGATGATTATCTTTTCTAAAATTACTTGAAGTAATCTGTATTATTTGTAATAATAATGAACGTTTCCTTATGTTATAACTAGGTGACTTACTTTTTATCTGGGAAGACTTCAGAATAATGTTAAAATTTTTAGTAATAAATTCAAAATTATAATTATTAATAATGATTATAATTATTATTTCATTATAAATCAGCGTTATTACCATTTTTAATACAGGGACTTTAGTAATGTTTGGACACATTAAACTTTCAGAGAGTGGAAAACAACGATATCTTTTCAGACACATTTACCCGCATCGTAACGTCAATTTCTGAGAATATCATTGTTGTAGTTATCATTTCACTCAACATTTTCTACCTTCTTTGACGTAGGAGTCTTTTCCATAATGTGCTAGTCACTGACATATTAGAATCTTGTGAACAAATATCGTGAAACGTGAAAGAAACTGTAATTGGTATCAGATGTTTCCGTAATCAGACGTTTCAAATTGGTTCCATAATAACAAATGAATTGTAAATGAAAAGAAAACGGTTTTAATGCAGCTTTTCATTTTAAATAAACAATTCTGTACTCCACTGAAAATAAATGGTATACTATTGATCGATGTTAAAGCAACAACGTTTTTAGGTCTCTCAGTCAAACCTCAAATGAAACGTCCACTTTCATGAAATGAACACAGAATTAAGTTCATTGTGCTACGCGTTCAGAATTCTTTCAAATTCAGTCAGCCTTCATACTGTTCGTTGTGTATATTTTGCAAATGTTCATTCTCGCCTGAGATATGGCATAATATTCTGGGGAAATACATCTTATAGCTCCCAGACTTTTAGCTTACAAAAAAGAATCGTACAAATAATAACCAAATCCCAGCCACGTGATTCTTGTAAGACTCTCATTATTAATTTAGAAATTCTACCATTATCTTGTCTGAATTTGAACCATGAACCATGTCAGATTTACGAATCAGTGTTTTTTGTCAAAAATGACTTGCTTAAGGGAGGAAATATATTTTTAGAAAACGCCGATAGCCAGAATTGAGAAGGAATTAGAATAGGGGTAGGGTTTAGTATACTTCATAAGGTTTAGTCTATCCCTTGTGAAGCAGCCAAACTCTTTTTGTTGGAACAAATTTCACATGAGCTTGTCCGGGAACTGAACCCGGATCTCCTTGGTGAAAGGATAGCGACTCCGCATTGAGCCACGAGCCACTCATAGCCACATGTAGTTGTGCAGATATGCATCAGCAATACTAATCAATAATAGCAGAAAGCTTTTTCGGCCGCATTGCGGCCATCTTCAATGCGATTCTGAGGCGGCTGGGGGCCTCGGCCCAAACAAGACAAGCTGAAGATGGCCGCAATGCGGCCGAAAAAGCTTTCTGCTAAAATAAACAAATACGACAAAACAACGCCTCAATTTCACTTCGATGATGCAAATGTCGTGAACTCCACACCATTTCCTACCATAATAAATAATATGCTTTAAAGTCATTTCAACGATACATGCTTCAAATAACATTCACGAGATGTAACAAAGATTTACCTGTATCTGGTGGAGTACCTGTAACTGGTAGCCTATACAATTTCTTCGTTCAAATGTTGTAATGTCAGCCACTGTGAGTATGTAATCTATTGTTCCTGTTACACCTTTTAGCACCGTTGGCGATTTACACGATTTAGAGATAACCAAAGACAGATTTTCTGGTAAAGAACAGTCCACACTAAAAGTTTGAAAGCTGAGTTTAATTAAACGAATAGAAGTTTCGATTACGTCAGTAACGTATCCAACATCTTCAGTTGTTCATCTGAACTGGTTTTGGTCAAATTTATTACATCATTTTTCTTTGGTTTTAGGCCATTTTAAAAACATTTTAAGAGCATTTTATTTATAATTTTTCTCGTTGTTTTAGGTTATCAAACTCCGCTCCCTAATAATAACTTGAGTTACTTTAATTTTCACGTGTAAGGGGAGACATATGAGCAGAATTTTGATACTCCTGCAAGCATTTCTTATATAGCTCTAAACATTCAGACTTTTTAGCTAATCGAGATTCTAGTGGATAGTTTTAAAAGGAAGCTTTACTATAAATTTATCACTAGAATCTCTTGTAACAGTCTCGTTAAACAGTTTCTCACACTTAATGTCTTCATAACATTCTAGCAACATATCAGAAGGAAGATTTCAATTTCCCAAAATATAAACAATTTATAACTAATGCAATCCACCATTATGAAACTGAAAATACTTCTATCAACTTAACCTTCTAAATTTGGCAATGTTCCTGTGCAAAGCCAACCAAACGATATATTACGTAGAACTGGTTTACATGGACTTAAATCTAGCGACTCTGCCTTTAAACTCTTTCAAAGTACCTCGGCTATAATTAATAAATTGCTTGACTGGGAATATGGTAAGTGGGGTAAGCCAAATTCAGACCTTGCGAAATATTAAAATCAAAAGTCAATTTGACTACTGGAATATTATCTGTGATATTTGGCAATATTCAAAACGATAAACGTTCTTGATATTCGTTATTTGTGCTAGAAGAAATTTCTGTAGCACACTAACCACAACCTGGCTAATGTTTGATTCCCTCTCACTATTGTTACATTACTTTGATGTTACGTCAAACTGAAACGCTTACGTATAAAAGAGGACATAATATTTGACGGTGAATTGATATCCAATAAGCAACGAACTTTATGCCAAGTGTCATTTTATCATCTATATTTATTATCTCAGAAATCATTATCAGATAAAACTATCTGATATTGATTATTTAAATTCATGTCTTAACTGAGTACATATATATTGAGAACTAGATGGATCTGGTGCTTCAGTGTTTGGCGCCTTGTTTGATTGAGACAGTTCTTTAATCAGTTACATCAGAGTGAAGCAATAGATTATGCATTTTGTGACATTTCGCAACCAGATGATTTATTATCTTTGATGGTTTGCCCTGCTTTAAGACAATTAAACGAATCATTAATTACTTTCAAATGATTAAGCTTTTTATGCAACTGATTTATTTTTAAATACAGAACAAGCAAATAACTTATGAGTCTCAGTACACAAGGAACAATTCTTAATTGTCATTAAGGACTGATGATTATGAGAATTCCTTGATATTTTCTTTGCTAACATTAGTTATGCTTTATTAATTTTGGAAGTAGATGTTTGATTTTAATGTTGAATCTTGCCCAACACATGCCAATAATGCCTTAATAATTAAACTAGTTTTCTTGTAAGTGGGTAATGTGACAGACCCAAATCTCCTACTCCCACTTATGTCTTGTGTATCTAATTTTGCAGAGAGAAGATACACAGTGAATATATCCTATATCTCAATAGGATGCCCCAATACTTTTAACATATTAATATTAGTCTCAAAAGTATTTAAAGGTCTTCTCAACAAGGAAGCTGATGGACATTCCAATTTATTTAACTGAAAAATATCACTTATTATTTGAGTTGTAGTCAGGGCATTATTGTCAAATCTAGTAGTAAGCATACCCCAAGCTGTGTCAAAATTTTCTTTTTTGAGGGTTAAAGGAGCAAGAAGTTGTGCTGCATTGCCATTTAATATTCTCTTCAAATAACACTGTCTTTCTTAATTGTTCTAACCAACTACGAGCTTGCTTCTTTCTTCGAGTTTTTTATAACCAACTCAACTATTCTGAACTGAAGTGCATAAACCCCCACTTGAAGTTCCAATTCTGACAGTACATATTTATTGAATAAGGTTATTTAGCTTTGGCAAAGCCTCTGTTGCTTCCTTTCCTCAGAAGTTTACTCTCATCTTGACTCGTTTTGAAACTATTACATTCAATAAATTCGCAAAATAACCTCAAAATCAAAACACAATACACTTAGATATAATAAGTATTTACGCATACAAAAGTAAATCAACTTACTTGACTGCTGCTTCGTTTCAACATGCTTCCATGATAACTTCTTTGAATTGTAACAAAGTTGCAATTGCAACCTTAATTATGTCCTGCAGCCATCGAACAGTCCTTCATTTATATTTTATGTATTTCCTCCCGAACGGAAACAAGATGTGCAATATTGCCTTTACTCAGCCTCCTCTGGGGGAGGGTTTCTGTAGCATGTGATGGTAAAAAAACGAAATGGAATCTGGAACTTTGGTTTATTAAGTTTACCTTGCTTAAATCTCTTACAGGTTATTTTGCACACTTTTACTCTATTACGTTGCTCACTACACATTAAATTTTAACTTGAAACACTTGTTACACTGAAGCACCATGAGTCGCTTCGCACCGAATCACGAGCATGGAATGAAACTTTGATGGAGAAAACGTGTTCTGTCGGTGATCGGGCACCATGCTCGTGTCACCGAGCGAGAACTGAATGTGAGGTTCCGGGTCTTCGGGATCCGAATCGTTGAGAGCCGGGAACGAATCCTTATGACTCCGAAACCTATGTTTTGGTTGGTTGAATGACGGATTCAACATTTACTATCAATTTAAGCTATATATTGCCGAAAAATTAATTTACTATTGTGAGAGAGGCGACTGATGATGATAACGAGGATGAGACAAATTAAGATAGATCTCTAATATGACAAAAGCAAAGAGTTTAAACACCACTACCGTCACCAGCATTTAGAAAAGGAAAAGCTCTATATTTGCATCAGATGATGATCAGTAATTAGACTGCGTTTGTGGAGTTTTAATCTCTTCAAAAGATAGAGGAGAAAAATATGGAAGTGTTAAGCATATCTTGAGAAGAATTAAATGTAGTAGTAGAAGATGTTGCGACAGAATTTTAGTAAATAATTGAGAATAATCGTATTAGAGAATAACGCTGAGGAGCAGCTTATAGGTGATATTTTATGTGCATTTTTGTGCATATTACCAAGAAAAACGTAAAAATGTAGCTGAACAATATTCTAACTTTTCGCATCATCGATACCTGCAAGTATTTTTTACGGTGTTTACAATTTTGATATTGTAATATTATCAGTGTATATCCCATACGGATGACATACACAAGGCCATTGTATGTTGGGAATTTTTGAACGATAGTATAATATCAGCTACCACGATTCAATATGTATGTCGAATACCAGAGACTGTAAGACTTTATTTGAACTATGCAAGACATATTTTTCACACACGAAAATACTCTTAAAACAGTTTACAGTATCAGTGACGCTACATTGAACTAGTTACTCTGTAATTTTTTACGTAATTGTCAATAAATATGAGTTAAAATTGTATTATAAATTATTTTAAAATTGTTTTAAATACTACAGGCGTTGCATGACACAATATTATTTATTTATGTGCTTAAATGAGATTGAATAGACATAACTAATAAATAGTATTAATAAATTGTCACCTTAGTGTTCTGTATGATCAATTATACTACTTACAACAGCATTGTGATTAAAAAGAAAGAAATACGAGTAATTTTGTCTTATTTGACAAACAACAAGCAATTTATCATGAAAACAATTTCTTTTGATTCTAATACTCCCTTAAAGACTAAAGAAGATATCCTTTGCAACAAAGAAACAGTAAATAGAAAAAATCGGGTGTTTCAAATAGGGAAAATAGGTTTTCTAACAATAAATTAACAGCAAACGAAGGGAAAACGCCTTCAATGCAGCTTTCCATATCGCATAAACAATTGTACGAACATTGAACACGAAGTATGTGCCATTGATGTTCAAAGAAGCAAAGTTTTGGGTCTCTCAGTTCAATCAAACCTCAAGGGTTATTTAAATTATTTAATGTATTAGTAACCATATGTCCTGTGTAATTAAAAAAGACTAAATATGCCTCTAACACATATTCTACCTCTCTTTTTGGTCAATTACCCCCATTTCAATCATTTTTTTCGCCCAATTGTATTGATGGCTTAAGAAATTGATGATAAAATTTTTATTATGAATATAAATATAGTTTCACTATCTGTGCTTGTTTTATGGATCCCAGTGGGGAATATAGTTTTTCAAATAATTATTCTCAAGGTTCTTTCGGCAGTAAGTTGACTCCTTTATGTAGGGTACTTTAAGGGATAATAGACAACATTTATGGCTCATTTGCCTTTACAAATATTTTTTTATGCAAGGAGACAAAATTTTTCCTATTAATTCTTCAGAAACTCTTGTTGGTATTTATATTCATAATTTAAATTAATATGTATATTACTTGGTGTAAGGATATGAAGCTCAATCATGAAAAACCCTTGCAAGGATTGCACTTCTTCCCTTAGTACGTTACTCCCAGATTTTAACAGATATTTTACACTAAAAAATAAATAATTGCAATTAAGTTAAATTAAATTAAAAATACAAAACTCTTGTAAGCATTCATTAGGCAGTTGGAGACTACATGACTACGAGGATTACAAGTTTGCCGCCCACGTAGTGTTGCATGCTGTGAGTGTTAGATACAGGATAAAACTTTCAGGCGCCGCCGTTGAAGACGCCGCCGGCAGCAACCACTGTGAGTAGTGATGGCAAATTTTACCCAAACATCGATGTTTCGATATCGATGAAAACATTGACGAAAAAGCATCGATGTTTAAAACATCGATGTTTTAATTATAGACTAATAAACATGCTATTTTCCTACACATTTTTAATTACAGTTCGTAAAAGGGATATACTTTATTGTTTCTTTCGCAGCATGTTAGTAGTATGTTAATAAAAACTATCGAATGTAATAAATAAAATTAACAATAAAGAACATCGTGTTTCGCTACTTTACCCTTTAGTCACTTCCATTCATACACCATCGAAGTAAAAAACCACCAAAAATTCCGTCAAATTGCCCAGCCAAAATGCGTGATAAAGAGGATGACGCAATACAACGATATTGCTGTGTATTGCTGCTACTCTACAACGTGCCTAAACCCCTTTATTAAAAAAAATTTTAAAAAAATATCGAAATTTTTGCAACAAAATATCGATGTGAAGGAAACATCGAAAGCAAAATATTCATGTTAATACATCGATGTTTCTGGTGAAAAAAGGTGTTTTAAAAACATCGAAAGCAAAATATCGATGTTAATATATCGATGTTTCTAGTAAAAAAAGACGTTTTAAAAACATCGAAAGCAAAATGTCAATATTTCTGGTAGAAAGGACGTTTTAAAAACATCGAAAGCAAAATATCGATGTTAATATACCGATGTTTCTTATGAAAAAAAATGATTTAGAAACATCGAAAACAAAATATGGATGTTAATATATCGATGTTTCTGAAAAACATGGATGTTTTTCGCCATCCCTAACTGTTGGCGCGGGGGGGGGGGGCGAGGCGGGGCCGGCGCGTCCGGTGGCGGGTCGCACCTGATCGATGCAGACGGGCGTCCCCGCCCCCGCCCCCGGGGGCGGCGCAGGTGCGGCCCGGCGGCCGTTCATCGCGAGGGGCGGACGCGGGCGCCGCCCCCAGACCCCCGCCGCCGCCGCCGGAGCCTGCAGTGATAATGTTGCTCGCAATCGGAGCAGGCAGGTGCGCCATTTGTCATTCCGCTCAGGAAGAGCGGGGCCTCTGCGGGGAGGCCTCGGGAGAAGATGCCGAGGGATGGGTTGCTACGCCGGTGGGGATGCGGGACGGAGAGAAGCCTTGCAGGGGCGGCCGGGTTGAGGGACGAGCGAGGGAAGGACCTTTCCTGCAGAGATCAAGAGATTAACCGGGAGCGGTAGCTCAGTGCATCAACTGATGTCACTGCAGCGCCTCTGACCGGGAGGTCCTAGCTGCCCACTCCCCACGGCGGCAGGATTTTCGACACTAGCTTTTCAGCTTGGTCGAATTCAGGCGCTGTCTGGAGGAGAATTCTAGCGGCCGGCTGCTTTGATCGGTAGTTTTCCGTGGTTTCTCCGATCAACACCAGGCGAATGCCGGAGCAGTACCCTACAAAACGGGCCACGGACCGCGCGCGATCTTTCCTTCCTCTTCCTTATCCCATCCTCTCCCCTTACACACACACACTTACACTGACATGCACTACACTATCACATATTCCGGGAGACCGGTCGGGAGCTTAGAGCTTGTCCCGGCTGGGGCGGTTCCTCGCTGGTGGGAGAGTCCTGGTTAGGGGGAAACCCCACTAGCCGACAGTAGGTCGGCGCCGGATCTCGCCATCCAGCGGGGGAAGATCACCGCCATCTCCCGAGAGCAAACATGCACTACACTTACGGGACTAATGACCGAAGGAGTTGACGCGCCCGGAAACACGAAAAACCAAACCAAATCAAACCATCAAGATATTAAACTGGTAAGCTGTGCCGATGTGCCGATGTGAAACGAGAATACTCATGTGGATATCGTGGTAGCGGGAAATGGGATGTGGATATTTTTTTTTTTTGTTGAAAATGTCAAGAGAGGTTTCAATGAGTTTCATGAATAAAAATAGTCCAAGACTGGAATACGAAAAAGTATTATGTGTTGTTAAGCGTATCAAACACAGTCACGAAACTAACTATACAACATTAAATAACAGATGCTAAACTGAATACCAGGTTACGACAAAGTTGTATGCTTGGTATATTAAAATTACTAGCAAAATACAAAATGATCGATGGAAATATTGGGAAATTCACGAACTCATGGAAACACGTGCTGTAATACTCGTAAAGTAGCTTAGAGTATCCTAGGAAGATCGGTAGAAATACGAAGAAAAAAATCAGATGAAAACAAAGAGAAATTAAACAAATGCGAATAAATGGCACAACGCGCTTTTGGAGCAAAGAAGCCGGAATGGAATTAAACATTCCGAGCGAGCTGAGAGACTTTTCTATCTAAGGGCCACCCTTTCAAATAATAGAAGATGAAACAGAACGCGAACAAGATAATAGGAGTCAAGGAGGAAATAGGAAAGCGATAATTTCTGCCTGGAAATGGAGAAGACAAGGAGCGCTTGAGGGGCACTGAAACATCTCCGAGCGGAGGAAACGCCTGATCTCAGAACGCGAGCAAATGATCTTTATAATAGGGCACTGCGCGCACGGGACTGCTGCTCGCCCTTGCTGATCACCCCTTTGTTTTCCGCACCCCTGCCCACACCCCACGGGGCTCTCCCAATCGCACCCTTCCCTCCCAATTACCACCTGTCCTCTTAGGCGCGACCTACCATGCCAGATCCAACCCGCCAAACCCCAGACTAGATTCATTGACTTAGGCCAACCCCTTCATTCCATTCCCTCTTTAATACCTTCCTCCCCACCCAGTCTCCGATCCACTCTCTCAGCCACACATACACCACAGCCACAAACACAGAACCAACTTTTCCAGCTTTGGACATTCTTCGATTGATTGATTCGTGTTTTCGTGCTCGTCAACGGCTAAGATCAGTAGCACCGTAAGTGTGATGCAAGTTTTTCTCACGAGTGATGCTGGTGATCTTCCCCCGCTGGGTAGTAAGATCTGGAGCCGATATACACGTCATCTTCCGGTTTTTTTCCGAACCATGTATCTTTCACCAGCAGGGCACCGCCCCAGTCGGGACAAGCTCTAAGCTTCCGATTGGTCTTCCGAAAAGTGAGGTAGTGTAGTGTGTGTGTGTGAGTGTAAGAAAGGGGTGAAGATACGACAAGGAAGCGAAACAAAATATCGAGCAAGGTCCGTGTCCTATTTGTTAGGGTGCTGCTCCAGTATTTGTCTGGGGTTGATCGGAGAAATCATGGTAAATTCAGCTGCTAGGTGCTAGAATTCTCCTCCAGACAGCAGCTGAATTCGACTTAGTTACGTAGCTGGTATCGAAAATCCTGTCTCCATCGGGACTCGAGCTCTAGAACCCTAGGACCTTCCGGTCAGAGGTACTGCAGTGACACCAATTGATAACATAAATCATCTAAGCCGGTACATATCTTTTGAGTCTGGACCCAACCTATTTTTACCCATCTCCCATTTCCTTCTATATGTACTTCCTCTCCCACAATCTCTTGTATTGTTCCAACATTCTTCACACCTGCCTTACGTAACTCCTCCATTCACTCTTCTCTCCTTGCTTTAATTTTCCCTCACCCTATTCGCCTCTAGATTTCCTTATCCTTTATCCCGCGTACTTCCCTCTCCTCGTCTCACCATCTCTAACTGTCCCATTCTACGCTTCTCGCTGCTCACTATTCCATTATTTCCCACCCCGCCACGGCCCCCTCTACGCCACATTGCTGCCCCGCCTTCCGCCGCCAGGCCCCAGATTTAAGACAAACGCAGCGCGCTCCAGGAAATTACATTTCACTATTACCACTCCGGCTATTTGGCCTCCATTCGATAAGATGTATGGAGGCAAGAATGGAGATCGTTTTTGAGAAGTGAAGTGATTTCTTGTCGATTGCACCCGCAGATTTGTCTTCTAGCACGAAAGTTCGATTATATTAATGGATGTTCTTCGATGGCCTCTACCTACGGATCGTGGCCGGTAACAGTATCTGAGAAATATCACCGTCGTAAATTTATCTTCTAATGCTCTAATTTTCGTTACTTTGTTTATTCGCTCTCTGTCATTGCCTTACAGATTGGATAATAACAAAACGAATAGTTTCTTGAACTGTTTTGTAAGACATAATTCATTAAAATTTTAGCGACTTGCAATTATTATCATGACATCAATAAAAGCAAAATAACTCTTCAAAAAGAAGTCATTTTTACTCCTATTTTATTTTGTATGTGTGCAGAAGAACCGAACTCATTCCTGCGCCTGACTGCATTGAAAGTTCCTTTCAATGAAGAACCGGTCAGAGGAATCGAAGAACCGAAGTCAGAAGAACTGAACTCATCCTTGTGCCTGACCTCATTGAAAGTTCCTTTCAATGAAAGTTCCTTTCAATGCTGCGCATCCTTTATTCATGCATTCCGTTAAAATTACTATAACATACATTTATTACCAAATTCTGTGGGTAAAATATGTGCATCGCTCTCTGACTCATCTACTTATTTTTTTATTTAATAGGTAATTATTACAGGCAAAGTAAAAATCTTGATGCAATGTGGCTAGGCCGAAGGCCTTTAAGCCATTACAATACCTACATTCTACAGCGTTCTAACCTTTCGAATTCTGGTATTCACCCCACTCATCTACTTGATAAGACACCCCCAAGCCCGCAGCGCACTTCTCGCCACGTGCCAGCACATGATCTTAACTCTGCTCTACGCCGGACCTCTGCTGTTGCTTTGGCCGTCAACATCCTCATCGACCTCTTTTTTTCCTGCTGCTTGTGAAACCCATACAGACTAGATTAGGTTATGGGGAAGCGGTTATACCCTATTCTTTACAAACATTTATATAGTAAAACTTGCACTATGCGGAACATGTACCATGCGGAAATCTGTCTAATGTGAACATAGATTGCAGTCCTAGCAAAGGAAATTCCGTAGTATTACATTACTTCATGCGGAATCTTGTCTAATACGAAAAAGAAAAAAATCTGGTCCCTTGAGATTCCGCATTGAGGAAGTTTTACTGCACTTTATGTAAAATACAATTGTGTCTATGAAGAGTAAATTATTGAATGTCCAACCTTCAACAGTGAACTTAGAACTCTATCATCTGAAACGTGTTGGATAGTGCGATTTTGGAATAAAGTTCTAAGAGAGGTAACACTACTAAGCCTGTATCATTTAGGAAGGGTGCCTCTTCATGGGTGCAAGAGATGAACGAGCATGCTCGCTAGTAGGCGATATTTTCTCTTTACCTCAAACTCCCATAAACGTGTTTTAATGCGAGTCTCATCCAGAGAGTAACTTTCTCTAGGTAAGCAAAAAAAAAAGAAGAAAACAGAATTTCAAGAACGAACTTTATCGTAGAAGGTACACCCCAAATTGCACTACTTTTCAACATAATCTCCCCCAGAATGGACAAATTTGTCTTATCGTGTGACCAACATGTGTATCACTATATCGTAGAAGTCTGTCGCCTGGAGTAGGTATCAGTGTTTGACAGCCACCTACAACTCTGCGTTACTGTGATACGATTAATGCCGACCGGACAGGAATATATGGAGGTGTAAGAAAAGATGAAAATCGCAGGAAGCGAGATCCAGTCTATACGGGGGATAGACAAATACCTCCCAGCGGTACTGCTTCAGTGGACCTGTTGTGAGCAGAACCATGTGTGGTCAACCGTATGACCATCCATCCTGCCAATAGCATAGTTTAAATGGTAAAAGAAGTCACTTTTTAAAAAAAGATTCCCATGTAGTTACTCCATTCAAATAAACTGCAAGTATAAACCGGTAAAACACACAGTCTTTCTCGGATACTTGTGTGTATTTCATTTGCATCACTAATGCTATGGGTATAGACATACGGACCATTTTAGAGTAAGCTGGAGACACCAATAAAGTAGAGCCTTCTGATTTTACGATCGGAGGGCCACCCACCACGAACTCCTGGAATCGTTGCAAACGTGAGCCTAATGTAGCAAAACTGCTCCATCCGGTGAACGTAAAGAGGGGCGGGGCGGGCATTGCGTGCGGGAGGGCGCGCGGGGCCTCGTCACGCAGGCGTTTCCTGCCGCGTCTCCCGCACGCAGATACGCACGCACGCACGCACGCGCAATGCGGATCGATGACGCGGGACGATTCGGCGCCCGCGGGGGTGCGGCGATGCGGCGACGCGACGCGACGCGGCGTGGCGTGGCGCGGGTGGCGTGGCGCAGCATAGCGCGGGGTGGCGCGGCGTGGCGCGGGGCGGCGTGGCGCGGGGCGGCGTGGCGCGGGGCGGCGTGGCGCGGGGCGGCGTGGCGCGGGGCGGCGTGGCGCGGGGCGGCGTGGCGCAGCATAGCGCGGGGTGGCGGCGTGCGCGGGGCGGCAGCGCAGCATAGCGCGGGGTGGCGCGGCGTGGCGCGGGGCGGCGTGGCACAGCATAGCGTGGGGTGGCGCGGCGTGGCGCGGGGCGGCGTGGCACAGCATAGCGCGGGGTGGCGCGGCGTGGCGCGGGGCGGCGTGGCGCAGCATGGCGCAGGGTGGCGCGGCGTGGCGCAGCAGCGCGGGGTGGCGCGGCGTGGCGCGGGGCGGCGTGGCGCAGCATAGCGCGGGGTGGCGCGGCGTGGCGCGGGGCGGCGTGGCGCAGCATAGCGTGGGGTGACGCGGCGTTGCGCGGGGCGGCGTGGCGCAGCATAGCGCGGGGTGACGCGGCGTGGCGCGGGGCGGCGTGGCGCAGCATAGCGCGGGGTGGCGCGGCGTGGCATGATGTGGCGCGGCGCGGGGGTGGCGTGGTGCGGCGTGGAGTGGCGTGGCTCGGGGTGGTGTGGCGCGGCGTGGCATGGTTCGGTGCGGCGCGGGGTGGCGTGGTGCGGCGTATCGTGGCGTGGCGCTGCGTGGCGCGGCGTGGCGCGAAGGGGCGCGGCGTGGCGCGGCATTACGCGGCGTGGGGCGGAGTGGTGTGGTGTGGCGTGGCGTGGTGTGGCGCGGCGTGGAGGGGCGTGGCACGGAACAGGGTGGCGTGGCGTGATGTGACGCGGCGCGGGGTGGCATGGCGCGGCATGGAGAGGCGTGGCACGGCGTGGCGTGGCATGGCGTGGCGCGGCGTGAGGCGGGGTGGCGTGGCGTGGTTTGTCGTGGCGCAGCGATGGCGTGGCGCGGCGTGGAGTGGCGCGGCGGGGAGTGACGTGGCGCGGGGCCGGGTGGCGTGGCGTGGTGTGGCGCGGCGCGGGATGGCGTGGCGTGGCGTGGAGTGGCGCTGCGCGGAGTGGCATGGCGCGGCATGTAGGAGCTTGGCGCGGTGTGTCGTGGCGTGGCGCGGCATGGTGCGGTGTAGCGTGGCGTGGTGTGGCGCGGCGTGGTGGTGTAGGGGTGGGGACCCGCCCGGCCAGCTCCGAGGCTCGCTCTCCACCGACTGCATAGGCGCCGGAGGCGTGGCCTCTGCCGCACGAACACGCGCGGATTAAAGGGGTTCACAAACCTCTAGCTCGTCACATCACTGAGAGGGATACGAAGAAACAGTTTTACTCACAAAATAATAGCAGTAGATCTCAAGATATTTATACTGCCTGGTAGTTTTAATTAGAACAGTACAGAAAGAACCTTCAATCTACCGAGAAAAAAGCCGTGAACTGCAAATGCTAAAGTAATATTTACATTGATGCTTAAATCATTTAGCTACTGGTAATAGTTTCTTTTCCCAGCAGCATTTTCAGTTGAGTGAGCTTACCAGCGCATTTACTCTAAACATACCTGGTGGCTATCCCCTCCATTTGTCGCTGCCGTTAATAATGCCTTGTTCTGATCAGAATCTCAATTTTCTTGAGAAAATTACCAGTTATGATGACTCAAAACTATTATGCCAGTTTCCGTCAATTGCTATGAAAATGTAGAGATAGAATTCTAGAGTGAAATTGTAGAGATAGAATCATACTTTTTTGTGTCACACTGTTTAAGAAAACAAACTTCATATACTTGAAACTCTTCATGAAAGTGTTACATTTTTACTAATGAACAAATCGAATGATCTTCAAAGCGATGAAATCATTTTTGTCGGAACAAAGTTTCTGCTAAAATCTAATCATTAAATCATGTTCATTTTAAATTGCTGTTGTGTAATAAAATTTTATTGATTATTTTGTAACATTTTGAATCATTGACACTGACGTTCTTCTTGAAAGGTATCAGACAAATAAGCACTTCAAAACTCGTTTTTGGGAAAAGAAAGTAAGTAATTGATGTGATTAGATTTTTGAAATAGCAATTAATTACATATTTCTATCTGAAACTACATCTGAATGTGTGAATCGTTATTAGGAATAGCAGATCTTGAGTGTACGAAGTTATGCAAGAGTGGTTGTTTAACAAACTTTCCTCGTCTCTGTAAATTGTATATTCATATTTCTTGATTTCACTACTCAGTGTTTTATCACTAGTCTGTTTTCACGATATTATTTAACCAACCGATTTTCAGAACAAAAATTGTTGAAGAAAATAAATAGTTTTTGAAGTTTTTTTTTACAATTTGTATATTTACGTTCACAACTCAATTTTGTATTCAGAAAACGTTTAAACATTTTAAAGTTCTGAATATATTCGTTTAATGATTTTTCATCATTGATTTAGATTTTGAAATTTAATTAAAAGTTTTTTTAATTTCCTTGATATGGACTGAGTTTACGGTCTTGACCGATCCTCTTGCCAGCCGCCATCTAACACCACCCAAAGTACATTTCTTCGAAATTTTCTCAATTTTTCGATTTCCTAATAGTAGAATCGAAATATTACTTAAAGAATATTGATGAATAATAAAACCTCATCCTAAATAGCAATTTTCAATAAAAAATTTGGAGTCTTTTTAAGAAAATGGCGTTTAAGTGTTACCGTAAATGCTGAATTTGAAGTTCTTTTTAACATAACAATTTTGAGTTTTTGAAAAACTTTATTTAAAGTCATTAGAAGCACTTTAACTCACAAATGCAATGATGTTTACAAATTGCTGAAAATGTGCATATTTATGGCGTGAAAGAGATTTGAAAAAGTTACATTTGTGTATTTAAAACAAACAAACAAACAAACAAACAAACAAACACACAAACAAAAGAATACAGCAAAATGGACTTTACGTCGTATTAAACTGTGCAATTGGCACTGTTCGTTGAACAGGTTTGAAGTAAAAATTGGAGCCGGCTGGAATTGGCGTTTGAGTGTTTTTGAAAACGTGGAATTTTGAGTTCATTTTTAACATAAAACTGTTGCCGCTAATGTATATCCGATGTGAGAGACAAGTATATATGATACATGTTTGTAATTCTTGAAGAAACAAAACCATACATCAGTATGGCGTTTATGATACCTAATAGAGTACATTTATTATCCATACGAAAATATTGAAAAAGAAATTTGGAACCGTTTTTTGAGAAAATTTTGAAAATGTCCGGAGGGCTTCATGTAAAGTACCCGCACATTTTAGATATTTTTTAATTTTAAAGAACGTTTTTCAAATGACAGATGAACGGACGGGTGGACGGACATTTTGAAAAAACAACAACACATTATCGGTATCAGGGGACCCTAAAACGTGTATTTCCATTCAAATCTTGAAATCAATTTTCTTTCTCTACACAATGTGTATTACTCCGCATAGACGTATGTATTCGAGAAAATAAAAAATAATGCAACAAAATGAGGAGTATCGAATTAGAAATTATAGCGGACATTAATTTATTACATGTGGGTGCATTTAACAGAATTACTGTAAATATAATGTTTAGAATATTTTTTATTGTGAAGTGGGAAATATTCTTATAAAAAAGTCTTAAAATTTGTCTTGAATAATTGAAAACTTGAAAAGCGAAAACCATTACTTGGATATTATAATTATTTTTATAAGTATCATAATCATTATTATCATCACCACTTAGCCATTGTTTTAGACGTAGAAATTAAACTATAATATATATGAGGAGTAATTTTACTTTTACCACAAAACAATGTTTGCCCCAACTCTTGCGAGAATAGTCACTTCACGCCCCGTACTCTGGGCTGCAAATGTTCTGCTCATGGGAAATCACTCACTTTACCCAACCGTTGCATAAATAACTATTAATGTTTCACTAAATGATTCGTGCGGCGTTGGTTAATTGTCCGCGTTGATTTACGGTTCATTCACGATGCAAATTCCAGCATTCTGCTGGTTGCATTTCGGAATTCAGACAATTAGCAATGTTGCAGACATTTCCACTTTAATAGATATCAAAATTTATTATACCTCTTTTGAAATAACTAATTAATGCATTAATTTCATCTTGCTTATATAGTGGAAATAAAAGCCGTATCCTTTTCATGGAAACCCCACCATTCCATTCCATTCATTACTTGAAAAATTTACAAAACAAAATGGTCATGTTTTATTGGTACCGAATGAAACGAAATGAATTCTGTGTTCAAATTACTCACTGCACGCGTCATTTCAAATATCCACTCAACCGCGCACATATTCTCATGAATGATTAGCTCATAAGAAAGCGTTATATTATCATACAGCAATGTCTCAACGTCAGCAGTGTGTCTTTACTCTCCTTCATAAAATCTCTGAACAACCAGCCATCCCTAGTGCAACTGTTCTTGGCGAGTTCCCGATGCTTCCTCGCGCCATCCCGACTGCTCCCCCTCCCCCCCAACCCGCAGCCGTTTCCGGCGCGTCGTGGCGCGGCACGCCACCCTGCCCGTCGGCGGGGGTGAGTCACCCCCACCGCAAATAAACACATTTATTACCTCCCCTTCGCGCGGACGTCCTGCAACAACAGTCGCATTTGCAGCTTCGGGAGGAATCTGGGGCTTTTGTTGCTCGGTCGCAGTGGAATTTTAGTTCGGTTGGGAGTCCGTGGGGAATGCGTGATGGGTGCAGAAATATCCTCCCCCCTGCGCCCTTACGCCCTCAGGAGGTTTCACGCAATGAATTCTTGAATCGTTACGAGTCCCCCGCCCTTCAAGATGCAAGAACGCTGGGGGGCGCGATTGAAGGGGGAGGCCACACCCCAATGCAAAGTCGATCAACATTGCAGTTGCGGTCATGTGTGTGTGTGTGTGTGTGTGTGTGTGTGTGTGTGTGTGTGTGTGTGTGTGTGTGTGTGTGTGTGTGTGTGTGTGTGTGTGTGTGTGTGTGTGTGTGTGTAGCTATGAATTTTTGATTTCAGCTGTTATTCCGCGTTGTCCAACCTAATTTCTTTGTCAGTTAGCTCTGTTTAGACAGAAGTGCATTTGCTTGTGGCGCAAAACCTTGTTTGAATTACGTCCTAAACTACAGCTTGAAACACAGTATCTACTACATAGTTAACTATTCGTACTTACAAAGTATGCAATAAAGTGTTTCAGCATATAGCCGTATTTATTTAAAATAAAAATAAAGAAATGTTCTAGAGAAACACACTATTTGAGATTTAAAATTATTTTTTATTCCTAAAATATGGAATAGCTCTTTATTATGGTTATTTTATAACTACTGATTTTACACTTACGATCCATAACATGCTATAATATTAAAAAATGTTTCTTAATGTGTTTAGCATTACCCATCATTATGATATATTTTTAACATTATTTTAGTACGAAACCCACGAGAACTGAAAATGAAACGTTCTGAATACAGTAATTCATGCATTCATGCAAAACAAAAAATGCCTCACATCGTTTAAAGATCGTTTGATTTGATCTTTTAATATATTTTGCTGTACTGGCCTTTGTTTTGAAAAAAAGTTTGATAGATAACGCTACAGTGTATCTTGTTAAAAATAATATCGTAAGACCTTACACCCTTCTTCTTTCAACGATGAATATACATTTGGTAATCATTATCTATTACCATTCATACCTATTTTAAAATTATATGTATGTGAGGTATGATTTAAAATTTATTATGAAAACACTTGATTTTTGAAAATTGTTAGAATGTCAACTATACAGTGTTTCTCCTGCTTTGAAGTTATCTCGTTCACATAGTGTTGCTTTGAAGAGCTGTGCACTCTGACCAGCGTTACAAACTCGATCCCACGAAGTTTAACCACAAGAGTGCTTTCAATAAAGGGCTTGCTCTTCACTGAACATGTTTGTTTTTACCTGCAAAGGGCTGCCATTAAAGAACACAAAGAAGAGGTATCGTCAATCCCTGTGTTATAAATCAGTTTTTCAGAATTGTGAAGGATATTCAAGCTGGAACAACAAAATGTATTTATATATCATGGCAGTGAGGTATGGGTCGATTATTGTATCTGCTATACTACTTACAGTAATAGTTGTGAAGAATACTACTTCATTGAATTTATGTTATTTTATCCACTCCTTTGAATCATCAAAATACCTAAATGTTAAACCAGGTACAAAAGGTATAATAAAAAAAGTCACATTTTCGTAAGTTAATGAGTTCAGGAATGTAAGTAATTTATTAAATATTGTGCGGTAATATTGATTTTTGTAATAATATTTTCAAATTTATATTCTTCAGAATACTGATTCTACATATTCTTGAGAATGCTGATTGCCTGAAATAGTTTTGTTTATATAATTGCCAGTAAAAAAGATACTTCTTAGAGTTTTTAAAAAATGCATGCTTATTTTGCACTTCTATGTTTTTAAAGCGCTTGGAGGTAAATTGAGTGCATACATATTCTCCACATACCCAGCAAATACGGTCAGCTTTGGGTGGTAGAAAAACGCATGAGACCAAAATTTAAAAAAGGATAATGTGTTGAAAATAAACTTTTTTTCTGTGAATGGTCGAAAAGGTAAGAGCACTTGTAGAGTCACCACACGCTCCAAATAGCAGTAGGTTCTATCCGGTCTAGGTTTGAACGAATTTGTTTTTCTAGGTATTAACTCGAAAGAACTCGTGTTCTGAATACCGAAATCGAAAAAGGCAGTAATCATGTCTAGTGCATGGCTCGTGTTAAAGTCTATTGGAGGCAGTAAATACCATCGATAAAAATGCCTTAAGAAAAGGAATTAATTATTTCTATAGTTTACAAAAGTTGTGCATTCATCATTCCCAATGAATTTTCAGAAATGAAATGCAAATGAAGAGAATTTCAGGGAGAGTTCTCATTATTATTACTGAATTGAAATTACAGTTCTTTCTTTATACATTAGTTTTATATTATAAAGTAAAAAAATCGTGTAAATTAGGAAGAGGCAAATTCAATCTAGTTTTTGAAATGTTAATATCTCGCTTTTTAAAATTTATTATTATTATTATTATTATTATTATTATTATTATTATTATTATTATTAATATTATTATTATTTTTTTGCATCTTTCAACTATTAATAGTTAAATTGTTAGGAAGGGATTCTGATACTCAAGGGAGCGTGCACAAATGATTTTCTCCCCCATACGTCACATATAATTTTTACTGTTTTTGACTAAATATATATCTAAAAATTTCAATCCTACAATATCCGAATAGCTGAACATGTTTTCGTATATCTATCGTACATAACTCGCAAATACCGCATTCAAGACCCATAAAACTTGAGTTTCTAGACTTAATGCTTGCAATCATGTATCTTGGAGCCTTAATCTACAAAATGAGTCTTTTTGCATCCTTTAGATTTCGATGTTCTAGGCTCCTTTAAATACCTCCCCAGCACAGTAAGGGTGAGACTTGTCACATGTGTAGAATTCAGAGACTTATATTATCTAAGTGCAGTAATCAATGCTACTAAATTCTATTAAAACACGACAAAAAACCCATTTCCCTTTATACAGACTAGGCCAAAACGAAGCTGAAGATGTTGGCCCGATCTTCACAAGCGTGAACTCACTCACAGTTTCACTAATTTAAGTTCATTACTAAACTCCGAGTGTTTGTAGTTTTAACGGACAATGCAAATATTTTTAATAGCTCAACACAAGCGCGAAGACGTATTTCGCTCAGAGCGGAGACGCCCAACATTCGCAGCCGACTCCAGCTCTCCACCATCCAGCTTCGACCTTGGCGCAGCGGAAGCACGCTAGGAGCCCCTGTGAGGACGGAGGAGCCCAGGAGGTGCGTCTGGGGGGGGGAGGCGCTCTCCGGCTGGGTTTGTTCTTGCCGGCGGCGGCGGCGGCGGCGGCGGCGGGGGCAGTGAGTGATGGATGGGCGTGGGCGGGCGGCGAAACCCGAGCCTTAGGCGCCATGATCCTTCCGCGCCCGGACGACGCCCGGCGACGCCCTGCGACGCCCTGCGACGCCCTGCGCCGGGAGCGGTAGCTCAGTGCATCAACTGATGTCGCTGCAGCGCCTCTGACCAGGAGGCCCTGGGTTACACTCCCCACGGCGGCAGGATTTTCGTCACTAGCTTTTCAGCTAGGTCGAATTCAGTCGCCGCCTGGAGGAGAATTCTAGCGGCCGGCTGCTCTGGTCGGTAGTTTTCCGTGGGTTCTCCGATCAACACCAGGGGAATGCCGGAGTAGTACCCTAACAAACGGGCCACGGACCGCGTGTGATCTTTCCTTCCTCTTCCTTGTCCTATCCTCTCCCCTTACACACACACACACACACACTACCACATATTCCGGGAGACCTGTCAGGAGCTTAGAGCTTGTCCCGGCTGGGGCGGTGCCCCGCTGGTGGGAGAGTCCTGGTTAGGGGGAAACCCCACTAGCCGACGGTAGGTCGACACCGGATTTCGCCATCCAGCGGGGGAAGATCACCGCCATCTCCCGAGGAAGAAAACATGCACTACACTTACGGGACCGATGACCTAAGCTGTTGACGCGCCCGGAATCGCTAAGCAACCAACCAAGCGACGCGTTGCGATGCCGTCCTCAGGCCCCGTCTGTGCCAGGTGCTCGCTTGATGGTGCGTTGACGCTCGCTGGGTCAGTAACACGCGCTCACGGCTGGTTGGTGATGGGTTTGTCCGAGAATAACGCAAAAATTTGGTTTTGGTAGGTTGAGTTCATCATTCGTCGATAAAATCTATCGAATAAACGAGATACACGTGACTTTATATACGAGAAATAAAATAAAACAAATTTGTACATATTTGATGTTACTCTAGTGGAAGGTAATTCATTTTGTAGCGAGAAGTAGAATTAATCATTGATTAATTGATTGATTAGAGTTTCCGGCCGCGTCAATAGCCATACAGCCATTAGACTTCATTGATATTTAATTAAGTAGATCGAGTGAGCAATACTGTGATAAACGCCCACGATGCTATATAATGACTGAACACCTGTTTGTGCCACCTCCTCATCCACTTCTTCCCCTACCTCCTCCTGCGTCTCCGCCTCCGCTGCGTTCTCTACCTCCACCTCCCCACCGCCTAGTTTTCCTTTGCCTCCTCCGCCTTATCCGTTGCCTCTTACTCCACCGCCTGTTCCGCCTCCTCCTCCATCTCCTCATCCACCTCCTCCCCTTCTTCCTCGTGCGTCTCCTCCTCCGCCGCGTCTTCCACCTCCTCCTCCACTTCCTCATTCACCCCCTCCTTCACTTCTCCACCTCCCCCTCTGTCTCCCTTTCCGCCTACCGCTCCGCCTTTAATTGCATCTCCCCTTTGCGTCTCCTCCGCCGCCTCATCCTTCCCCTACTTCACCTCATCCGCCACCTCTCCCTCCGTCGCTTGCTCCGCCTCCTCCATCTCCTCATTCACCTCTTCGTCCACCTCCTCCTGCGTTTGCCCCGCCGCGTCCACCTCCACCTCCTCATCTACCTCTTTCTCCGCTTGCTCCACCGCCTCCCTGTCCACTTCCCCATCGGTTTTTTTCGCCTCCCACTCCGCCGGCCTCTACCTTTTATCTCCCCCCTCCACCTTCTCTTCCGCTTCACCTTGCGCCTCTCTCCCCTTCTCTGCCTCGCCCTCCGCCATCCCTCCCACCTTCCTCCCCTCCTCCTCTCCCTCCACCACCCTCTCCGCTTTCTCCAGCGTCACCACTCTCTCAGACGGTTCCCCGATCACCCCTCTGCCACCGCTTCTGTTTCCGCCTCCAACACAACTTCCGCCCCATCTCTACCTCTGCTTCCGCCTACGCCTCCACCCGTACCACTGGAAGCGGTAGCTCAGTGCATCAACTGATGTTACTGCAGCGCCTCTGACCGGGAGGTCCTAGGTTCCCACTCCTCACGGCGGCAGGATTTTCGATACTAGCTCTTCAGCTAGGTCGAATTCAGTCGCTGTCTGGAGGAGAATTCTAGCGGCCGGCTGCTCTGATCGGTAGTTTTCCGTGGTTTCTCCGATCAACACCAGGCGAATGCCGGAGCAGTACCCTACCAAACGGGCCACGGACCGCGCGCGATCTGTCCTTCCTCTTCCTTGTCCTATCCTCTCCCTTTACACACACACACTTACACTAACATGCACTACACTACCACATATTCCGGGAGACCGGTCGGGAGCTTAGAGCTTGTTCCGGCTGGGGCGGTGCCCCGCTGGTGGGAGAGTCCTGGTTAGGGGGAAACCCCACTAGCCGACGGTAGGTCGGCGCCGGATCTCGCCATCCAGCGGGGGAAGATCACCGCCATCTCCCGAGAAAAAAAAACATGCACTACACTAACGGGAACAATGACCAAAGCAGTTGACGCGCCCAGAAACACGAAAAAATCAAATCAAACCAAATCCACCCCTACCACGAACGAGTCTTCACAAACCAGTCTGTCTGGCGCATCTGCTGCTACTCGAGAGGCGCGCGGCGGTGTTGGATGCTGTCGCAGGCCGCCGCCTTCTCTCGCACGCGCCGCCTTTTGGGACGAAGGCTGTTCCACGTTCGACTGACAAAGAGGCGGGTTACGACTGGCCCAGCTGCGAGCGGCGACGTGCGGCCCACGCACTGCGTTGCGACCGCGTCGCCGCCTCGCGCGGCTTCCGGCGCCACATGAGCTTCGTTCGCTTCCGTCGCACTCCTCGCACAGCTCTTTCCCGTCGGTCTCTCACACTGTTTGCTACGGTGACACCGGGAGCGGGGTAGCTCAGTGCATCAACTGATGTTCACCGGGAGGTCCTAGATTCGTGTCCTGACGGCAGCAGGATTTTCGGCACTAGCTTCTCAGCTAGGTCGAATTCAGTCGCTGTCTGGAGGAGAATTCTGGCGGCCGGCTGGTCTGATCGGTGGTTTTATGTGGTTTCTCTGATCAACACCAGGCGAATGCTGGAGCAGTACCCTACCAAATGTGCCACGGACCGCGCGCGATCTGTCCTTCCTTTTCCTTGTCCTGTACTCTCCCCTTATCCTCACACACACATACAGTAACATGCTTGTCCCGGTTCGGGCGGTGCCCCGCTGGTGGGCGAGTCCTGGCTAGAGGGAAACCCGGCTAGCCGACGGTAGGTAGGCGTCGGATCTCGCCATTCAGCGGGAAGATCACATCCATTTCCCGAGGAAAACATGCACTACACTTACGGGACTAATTGTCTAAGCTGTTGACGCGCTCGGAATCACTAACAACCAACCAACCAACCGCTACGGTGAGTAATGTACGGAAAATTCGAATCCACAGAGCGATTTTCAAAGCGTATTCATTGTAAGGATTCCGACACATGGCTTCCAACGAACCCAGGTTTGTTGGACCAGTGCTTTAGCTTTATTCCTTCCCGTTTTCTTTCTTAACAGCTTATGTGGGAAGTTTTGTTTGGCGCACAAGAAATGAAAGAACTGATGTATTAAGGAGTGGGTGTAGAATGAATAAGTAAGGGAGTGGATTTCTTGTCATTTTCATGCATCGGCTTGGGAGGGCTGGGAACAATTTTGATGGACAATTAATTCAGTTGTATCAGTTACCGAGTCTTATAACTATTTTATTTTTTCGCAATATTTTATCATGCAGAAATATGAAATTGCTGGATCTTGATATGAATATTACAGCCTTGATGTGGTGTCAAGTGTTCCCCTGCAATACAGATTTCGTTGGGCGAGAACCTTCTTCTTCACACACAATTCGTTGCCGTTCCCTTCGCTTGGATGTCTGCTATTTTGAAGCCAAAAAGGCGTAAAAATACTGAGGTTTATAAGGCGGGAGTGGATGTGGGCGTAAATAAATTTCGAGGCTTTCTTCAGGTTTAAAGAATTCACTCACTGATGCAGTTTATAGACTGGTTGCACATCTTCGCTGTTCCTTGGGTTTCTTTAGTTCTTATCCCAGAAATATTTCCCAATGAATTCTCGAAGAGTATTCATTTATATACCAAATCTCTTATGGTAAATTCAAATTCTTATTCTTTTTAATTTCAATACGAAACATACAACATAAACTTGCGCAATATAACGGTTCGTTCTTTAATGAATATGTAGTCTTCGGAAATGTAGCCCGAAACGATATTATTACGTTCGAGTTGTTGCTATTTTCCAACTATATTCAATATTCGAAACTTCCTCTGAGTATTGCGGGCTTCATTTAATGATACAATGATACATTGATACATTTACACCTACAATGATACATTTACTTAATGTTTATTTTCATTTTATTTCGTATTAGTTGTGTATTTGTTGCGAGTTGAGTATCCCCGAGCGTTCATTCCAGTCAATACAGTTATTACTATGGTTAACAGCGTTCTACACTCTATTTTCATTTTTTATTCTCGAAATCCTTTTGTTTGAAAAAGATAGCCCCAGAAATATTATTTGGCTCCATTCGACTGATCTTCAATGTATTCATATTGACGTCGTCATTTATATATTCTTTGGACATCAGCTGCTCGTTACTAATCTGTGATCTCCCTTCACCTCAGTTACCGTTATACAACTTGTAACGCAATATGCTCTGATGCACTGAATGCGGTTTCGAAATACGTGCTTGTAACTCAGTATTCAAAACAATATTAATAATTTGTTGAATTCACGACATTTTTTCTTGAGATCAGCAACCTTTCAGTTAAACCTATGAGAGGTAATCATCAAATTACATAAATCATTTTTTCTGAATATTATTTATTTTTCTTCCTACAATACGAAAATGTTTCCAATCAGCTTCATAATGTAGAATAAGTATTTCTGTCTAATCATCTTGTCTTATGAACAAGCACTTTTGTACCATTTTCATTTATTATTTGTTGTCAATCTGGTCTTTCAAAGAAAATTGGCAAACCTACTCTTTGTGTGTTTATGAATTGCATAATTAAATTATGTGATAGTCTTCCCATCTATCCCCTGGTAACTAATGGATCAAAGAAATTCCTCAACAATGTCATGATTTTCACATAAACTTTCAATAGCAAGCAACGTTCGTCTATTTTTTGACACTTCATTAAGATGTGTTGAATAATTATAATTTTTGCGCTTCAAAATCATTTATATCAAAAGTTTATGAAAATATTAAGAGTCTTTAAGTAAATGCAAAGAAAAGTTACGTGTCCAGGGCAACTGAGAGTATACCGGGAGATCCGGATTCGTCTCGCGGTTACGACAGTCTATTCTTTGAACATTTCAACGAGGCATCATTTGTAACATTACATCACGCTACGTAGCTATGAGGACGCAGTGATAGTTGACAATTGCGAATTGGTAAATGTGTTCCCATGTACTTGTTGAACTTACAAGTGTGAGCAAGTGATGAAATTTAAAGAAAATAATTTCCAAAAACCTCTCATGCATTTGTCATGTCACTGGAACTTTTAATTTAATGGTTAGAATAAATTAAATGATGCAGATTGATAAAATAGTCACGTGTATTTTTAAAGCACAACATATTCAAATGTCGAAAGAGGTTGAAGGTTTACATCACAACTCACCGTATTCTTACAATGATATACCTTCTGTGAATTCTGAACAATTAATATCAGCTCAATATTTAACTTTCCATCCTATCTCCTCATTATAAATGTGGGGCAGGGCGCAAGCATACATTTCCTCATTTTCTTTGCAGCGTGTCGTAATGGGTTCATTAAGCCGCAATCGCGGGGTCGTATCTGGTCTCCGTCGTACGAAGCGGCCACTCCGTCAGGCTGTCCGCTTCTCGGCGCCGCCGTCTCGGCGGGAGTTATCTCGACACGTGTAACTCTACTCACGCGCGGGGCGAGGGCGCCGGCGACGGGGGCAAGGCAGAGGGGAAGTGCTGGGAAATGCACGGCAAAGGTCGGGTATGGCGGTTAGGATGGGGATGATGAAATGGGATTGGGGACGGGAGTGGGGTCGGTGTTGGAGTTGGTAAATGAAATGGGAATGGGGACGTGAGTGGGGACGTGAGTGGGACGTGAGTGGGGACGTGAGTGGGGACGTGGGTGGGAACGTGAGTGGGACGTGAGTGGGGACGAGTGGGGACGTGAGTGGGGACGTGAGTAGGGACGTGAGTGGGGACGTGAGTGGGGACGTGAGTGGGGATGTGAGTGGGGATGTGAGTGGGGACGTGAGTGGGGATGTGGATTGGGGACGTGAGTGGGGACGCGAGTGGGGACGCGAGTGGGGACGCGAGTGGGGACGAGTGGGGACGCGAGTGGGGACGCGAGTGGGGACGTGAGTGGAGACGTGAGTGGGGACGTGAGTGGGGACGTGAGTGGGAACGTGAGTGAGGACGTGAGTGAGGACGTGAGTGGGGACGTGAGTGGGGACGTGAGTGGGTCCGTGAGTGGGGACGTGGTGGGGACGTGAGTGGGGACGTGAGTGGGGACGTGAGTGGGGACGTGAGTGGGGAGGTGAGTGGGGACGTGAGTGGGGACGTGAGTGGGGACGTGAGTGGGGACGTGAGTGGGGACGTGAGTGGGGACGTGAGTGTGGACGTGGAGTGGGGACGTGAGTGGAGACGTGGGTGAGTGGACGGTGGGACGTGAGTGGGGACGTGAGTGGGGACGTGAGTGGGGAAATGAGTGGGGGCGTGAGTGGGGACGTGAGTGGGGACGTATGCGGGTACGTGAGAGGGAACGTGAGCGAGGTGAGTGGAAACGGGAAGACGGGGTACGGGAGCGGGGACGGGAGAGGGGACGGGAGAGGGGACGGGAGAGGGGACGGAAGTGGGGACATGAGTGGGGACGTGGGTGGGGACGTGAGTGCGGACGTGAGTGCGGACGTGAGTGAGGACGTGAGTGGGACAGGGGTGGTGTCGGCGGACATGAGTGGGTAGCACTCACGATGACGGGGCTATGGGAATTATAGGGGATGTCGTGGCGGGATTGCGGGTGGTGCGGGGGTTCAGGCGAAAGTGGGGGCAAATGTGTGGGCGGGAGCGGGAACGACGAGTGAAGAGAAGGGGGCCACTGCGGCGATTCTGCCTCAGCCCCAAGACACCCCCGAGGCGCTCCACAAAGATAAGGCGCGGTCGGCGCGGCTTCCTCAGGCCACCGCTAGGAGCGCTCGGAAGTACTCGCGCGCGCCAGTATTAATCATAGGGCGCAGCGGTCGCTGCTGCCGCTTTTACCACCCGTCACCCGCCTACCTCCCAAGACCAGCGGCACGTGTCTACCACCCACTATACTCGCTTTTCTGCCTGTATTCTATTGCGCATCCCTAAAAAAACACCATCCCCTTTGGTTCCTTATCTCGCTCACGATTATTCATATAAACATCTCTGCCATACAGTTCTCAATAAAACCGGGAGAGGTAGCTCAGTGCATCAACTGCTGTCACTGCAGTGCCTCTGACCGGGACGTCCTAGATTACACTCCCCACGGCGGCAGGATTTTCGACACTAGCTTTGCTGCTAGATCGAATTCAGTCCCTGTCTGGAGAAGAATTCTAGCGGCCGGCTGCTGTGATCGGTAGTTTTCCGTGGTTTCTCCGATCAACACCAGGCGAATGCCGGAGCATTACCCTAACGAACGAGCCACGGACCGCGCGCGATCTGTCCTTCCTCTTCCTGTCCTATCCTCTCCCTTTACACACACACTTACACTAACATGCCCGACACTACCACATATTCCGGGAGACCGGTCGGTAGCTTGGAGGTTGTCTCGGGTGGGGCGGTGCCCCGCTAGTGGGAGAGTTCTGGTTATGGGGAAACCCCACTAGCCGACGGCAGGTCGGTGCTGCATCTCACCATCCAGCGGGGGAAGATAACCCATCTCCCAAGAAAATAACATGCACTACAATTACGGGACTAACGACCAACGTAGTCGACGCACCAGGAATCACTAACCAACCAAATCCTCAATAAACAGTTTGTAATACATGGTCGCCTTTACATCAGAAATGACTACATTCTGCAGGTGAAGAATTCGTACTTGTAGTTCTGAGAAGCTACACGTTCACGTCTCTACATTGCCTTTACCCTCTCTCTATAAAGTTACGTTCTCTTCCGCCTGAGCACGTTTACCATCGCCGTCTCTGTCACAGTTTCTGCCGCCTTCCCTATCCCCTTCCGCGTCTTATCTGCCCCAGCCATTAGCTGCTCCCTGCTCGGCGCATATGCAACCCGCCCGGAGGCGGCCGCCGATATACTGCCGCGAGGACGACAGCGGTGGCGAGCGGCTCAGCGCCTCGGGAGAGAGAAATATCGCGGCTCCACCGCCCGCCCCGACCACCGCCATCCACTCCCGTCCACCCACCGACTCCGACCGCCCAACCTCCGGAGCCGGCGCCCACCGCCGCGGCGGAGAAAAATCCATAGACGTGTTTCTTCTCCGACGCCGCAGCTACGAGATGTTCCCGCAGCGAAAATTTTGACTTCCGCACGGCGGGGCTTAGCGTGGAGAAATATGGCTGCGCGGTCGTGGGGGGGGCGGGGGCGGAGAAAAATCTGCGGGGGGCGGGGCGCTGCCCCCTCCTCCCCCCACCACCACTCCTATGGCGCCGAATAACTCACCGATAAGTGGCGAGAGCCGATACACGCCCTGTCGGATCGTCTTCGGAGTGAATGTGGGTCTGGGAGGGGGGCGCGAGGGACACGGGCTGCGGATAAAGGACATTTTTCGTCGTCGGCGGCCCGGGTGGGGATTTCGACAAACGGCCATTTGCAGGTCGGATGTTTCATATTCGGTCCCTGCCCGGCGATATATTAGGAGTGCTGTCCTTTGCGGGCTGAATCCTGCAAGCGTGGGCGACTGGAAGGCACGCGTTACATGTGTTTGCTGTGGGAAGCTAGACGGTGCAAACGTTAAGTTTAGAGTTCCTTTTATTTGATTTTGTGTAGTACATATGCAAATAAAAGCAATTTGTTGTGCTTCATAGAAGTTCAACGTTGGTTTCCATTTTTGCGCGTTGTGTTTATACCTATAAAGAAAATGTTGCTTGTAGTGACTATTTAAAATATCTGTTAGTTCTATTCATTTTAATATACTATATTTGGAATAACTGGAAGAGTTTTTGTTCTATTGATGGTCCATTTAAAGTTGTTGTAACCTCATCAATTGTAAATTGTATGCACACATTTTATATTTAGTGGTTAACCAATATTAACCAAATATTAACCAAACATTTTAACATTTAGTCCAAATCAACAGTCTTTCATTTCAACAGATTAATTGTCGTGCAGCTTACCTAATTTTTCTCCAGGAAATAATTACTTATTTTCGGTAATTCCTTAATTTTGAATTGTATTAACATTTGTTAAATGGCACTACTAAATTTGATATTAATAGTTAAAATAGACAAAAAAGGCATTTTGCCTTTGAACAGATAAATTGTCGTGCTGCTTTACTTACTTTTTCTCCGGAAAATAATTTACTTATTTTCGGTAATCCCCTTATTTTGAATTTATTAAAATTTGTTAAATAATAAGACTAAATTTGATATTGAATATGTATAATATGTTACTTTCATTATATGATATTTAAAGGCATTTTAAATTATGATATTTTACATTTTCTGTATAGTTTGTGTAAACCTGATTCCCGTAATAAAGGAAATAATTTTTTCAAAACAAAGATTAAAATGAAATTAGACATGATTACACTCCTGTCCGTGATTAGCAAATACATTGGATGAAAATAATTTTTATCATTAAATTAACAATAAGACCTAAAAAGACTGGCATCCAACAAATGCCTATAAAATTACTCAAGATTACGTAATACGGCAAAATATGAACGTAATAGAATGAATGATACATTGAAGATAAATTAATAAAAAATAATATTAAAAACACAATGCACATTAGATTTGCATATGTGTCAGTCCTAGTCTAGCCAGAAAGTAGTCATCGGGGCTTGCCACACATATTCTAATGCAAATATATACGGAGTTATTGAACTATTTTAAGAAATTTTCTTGGAATGACTTTAGGGTTTTTAAAGAACAGTAGGAATTACTTACGTGATAGGGGTATTAAGCGAATACTCAAATTCTCAAGTTCAATAGAAAAAACTGACTTGATAATAATTAATATTAGCTTCTTAATACACATAAATTGTATTATCAATTTTATCGTATTTATAAAATTACAAAACTATTCGTTCTAGTATTGGTGTTAGGTTTATTGAGAAAGTGCATGTGTGTATAAAATAAAATATGAACCTAATAGTGAGCTTATGAACACAACAATACTGATCATGGAGATGGTCAAGGAGGATTCCCAGTGATGCCAACTGAAAGTCATAAAATTAGCAAACTTGTAGTACCAAGTGTTCTTTCTCCAGACCAATTCGTCTTTATAATTACTGAATAACGAACGTATTTCAAGCCAAGTTGGTCCAGAAGCGAGTGCCTCGAGTTGGTGTCTGATCGAGCGGAGGCCCCCGCTCGCGTTCCTTGTCGCGCAGGGCTCGCTGCTCCAACGCGCCTGAGGGCTTGCAGGGCACGCCCTCGCGGCTTTTCCTGCCCCTCGACGGCGCCCTCCAGCCTCCTCGAGGGCCATCGCCGCCGCTTTGGCAACGGGAGTCGAACCCTCGACGGCGGCGCCGCGGCCGCGAACCCAAACCGCCGCGGCGCGGCCGGCACCGCCGCCAGCCCCAGGGGTCGTACAGTGGGCCGAAACAGCGTCCGAAGCGAGCGTGGCGCATTTCATCCAATTGATTAGTAAAACTTTTAGCTGACCTGACATTGAACCAAAGTTTTTCTTTAAGTTTTTTCAGCCAGACTTTACCCCAGCATTTTCAATAAGGTGTTTCGGTCTTTGAATCTGATATTTTCACGAAACATTTTCACCACACCTTTTCTTCGAATTTCAGATATAAGAATAAACGATTTTGATTCACGCATAAATGACCTTAAACCGACAATAACTCAACAAATATTTTTAATTTCAAGGTTTCATTTCGGTTCGGTTAGTCAACTACGTTTAATGTTTACTGTGAGAAGTGTCCGTGTGTCACTAGTAATATTTTTCATTTACATGTAGAGTAATAAAGGGTTCAGATTTTTCAGCAGTATCATTTACGCGATTTGGCGAAAAAATCAATTTTTATTTCATGATTACCTCGCTTTAAATTAAGTGACTCAAATATCTGTGACACAATATTGCTTTATCTCTGCATTGCAAACCGCTATTTGTCTTATTTTTAATAGTAGAAGGTTTTTGTGTTTCCTTAAATTTATTTTGAGATTTTTTTTATTTAGTACTGAAGTGCAGGAAATAATTACATGAGGTGTAATGTGATTTGTTATTTTTAAGCGAAAAGTTGTAAAAACTTCGTTTATAAATGTGTTAATATCAAACCATCTCGCAGCACAATCCATGATTAATTGAGTTGCATGAGGTTCTTATGAGCTATTAGAGTGCATTAAAACATTGAATACTAACACGGGGGTTAATCGAACGCTTTTGAAATGATGAATAATGATTCCGTTCATAATTTGTAATATTGGCGGTTTTACTTTCCATCTCACATCACAATCACAAGATGTATGCTTTAGCCAAAGTTCGACCTAAAATTCTCTTCCGCCGTTAACCCTATTACCGTGTACATTATTTAGGTAGAAAAGTATTAGTATAAATACAGTGTAAACACTATCGCAAAACTATTTTTAAAGAAAATATCTCCAAAAATTAGCAATTACATGAATTTGATTAGTTTGCCTTATAACCCACTCACTCCCCTCACGCCTCTTTCAACGAAATAATGAAATCTCTTTATAACGAAGAAAATTACTTCGATCCTTGTGGTTCGTTATAAAGAGTTTATATTATAATACAAATGCTGAAATAGTTTAAGTACAATTTACGGGCGTTGACCGCCTTTCAGGACCAGTGTGTAACGGGGACAGAGGGCTGCACTCGACGCGATGCTGTCACTGGCGGAAGATGTTATACAGCCAAGGGCTACTGCTCAACCCGTCCTCGGGAAGTGCGGAATATCGTGGCCGTAATGGCTATAGTAAAAAGACGGAACGGTGAATCGTAGCTTATCGGCCTCATAAGACGTCGTCAGCTCGACGTTTCCGTGCTGTGAACCGGAGCTTGACGTTATTTACTGCCAGGAACGGATCAGCAGATAGCGCTGCAGGGACTGTTGTATCTAAGCGTCTCGAATCTCTCTCTTCTTGGACGTCTCAAAAGCTACTATGCTGAGATACCGCGATCGTACTGGTAAGGAGGAGAATTTGTGTGGCCATTTCTTGACTCATCCTGTTGGAAAACAATATATTAAGAGATATTTATGATTCTTTATTTAGATTCCAAAAATACCTTTTAAATTTAATGTTGCAAAATAACAAAGTTCTTGAAAGTAGGATTCGATTTATTTGTTACTACCACAGAATAAGAGATGTATGCTATTCGGAACCTTGAATGAACAAAATCTTGTGTCGATTCTTCATCTTTTTTATGATAAATATGGAGCGTTTATGTATTTGCCATATACAGAGCCGTATGAGAACGCTGTCTTAATAACGAACCATTTTGAATATTTATTTTTCGAGTCATTAAGTAAAACATTATCGTAGTTTTGAAGAGAGATCAATGATATTCTGTATTGTATTTTTTGTTAGACTGTTAGGTCACGTACCATATCAATCCACAGAAGACAATCACGCAGGCGTGCCCGTGGTAATGCCCGTTTTTAATTAACTACACTTGCATCGAAGGCTAAATTTACCCAGGCTTCTTTCAACTCGAGACTGTTTGCTCTCCATTTCATGAAAGTATAAGGCGTCTCTTAATATTTCTTTTCCCTTAAGCGTGCATATAAAACAACGCATTTCCTGGAAATTTACAGTTGCCCCTCGCTCTTTTATATCAAGTCGACCACCGTCGACGGCTCACCTCCGCCACATCGCGTTCAGCCTTCCGACCTCACCGCGCGTTTTTACGTCGCAGGATCGAGGGATCGATGCTGGTTGCTTAGCAACTCTTAATTTACGTCGTAGGGGACGCGCGTGTCAAAACAGACGGCGCAGACGCGTCCACAATACCCGCATTTGACGGATCGGCAGCAACAGCGGCGAGGCGGCGGCGACCGAGTGCAAGCGCAGGGAGGGAGCGGGAGGGGTGGCAGAGTGGCTGACGAGGGAGAGGGAAGGCAGAAAGCTAGGGAAGGGGTTGGGAGGTAGAGGGATGGGGAGGGGAGGGGGTGGGAGGCAGATGAGGGAGAAGGGGAGAGGAGGCAGAGGGGTTGAGAAGGGGGAGGAGAGGCAGGAAGGTTGGGAGAGGTGGGAGGCAGAGGGGTTGGAAAGGAAGGGGAGGGGTGGGGAACCAGAGGACTTGAGTGGGAAGGGGAGGGGAAGTAGAAGGGTCAGAGAGTAGGAGGGAGGGGTTGGGAGGCAGAAGGGTTGTGGGGGGGGAAGGGTGGGTGGCAGAGGGTTTGGGAAGGGAGAGGGGAGACAGAAAGTTTGGGGAGGGTTGGCAGGCAGAGGGGTTGGGAAGGGAGAAGGAGGGGGTGGGGAACCAGAGGAGTTGGGGAGGGAACGGGTAGGGAAGTAGAAGGATTGGAAAGGAGGAGGGGAGGAGTTGGGGACACAGACGGGAGGGGGAGGGGAGGGGTTGGGAGGCACAGGGGTTGAGGAGGGGTGGGAGGCAGAGGGGTTGGGAAGGGAGGGGGTGGGGAAGTAGAAGGGTTGCAGAGGAGGAGGGGAGGGGTTTGGGTGGCAGAGGGTTTGGGGTGGGGGAATGGGTGGGGAGGCAGAGGGATGGGGGCGGAGTCCTCGCACCGCGCCGCTGTGGCAAGAGCCGTGTAAGTGTGTGTCTCGCAGACCTCGAGAGGATTCTCCCCCCCCTCCCCGCCCCCACCTCCACCGCTCGCCGCCTGCTCCGCTAGAGCGCTGTCAGGCGCAGAGCCCGTCGGAAGAAGACCCAGTATTTACCGGGACCCGCCCCAGGCGCTCGAGAACGCTGCCGCGGCGGCGGTGGCGGCGGCGGCGGCGGCGGCGGCAGAGAAGTAGATGGTGAGGATGATGACGTAGAGAACGAAGGAAGAATTGGTGAGAACGAGAATGAGTTTTGGAACAAGTTGGCAGGAGTTACGGGCAATTGTGAAGCCTGGCGAAGATTTCTTAGAATAGAGGGTGGACGTATCTGAAAAATCAAGGGAAATGTGGAAAGCTGACCATTGTAAGTAGGCCAACGAAGTATTGAAAGAAGATATATTTCTTCAAATTTTTATTTCCTCCAAATGGGAATTCGTTGTTGGCCTAAACATTTAATCAAATTCATTGCGAGCAGTTAATGCCTATTGAGTACTTTCACGAAAAGAGGATATGTAAAAATATATGAGTTTCTGGAAGTAAAAGGCGGCAGACTGACGGTGTTGATTTTTTGTCGCCTGATAGGCGACAATTATATGTCATTTACTTATAGAATCTTTAATATATCTTTAATTTATCAAAAATACAATTCATTTTAAGTTATTGTTAGTGATTGAGCACGGAATTATTAAGCAAATTTGATTTGATCAAAACCGTGTGTCAAGATATGAAACGAAGAGGTATAGACAGATTTAAAATGACTTGTGGAGAATCACGTTTGAAAGCAATCTAGAAGTTCTCACGATAATTAAACATCGAGCTCTGCAATCAATATAAAACCCCAAATGTGTTCGGAAAGTAACAAAAAATAAAGAAAGCTATCCAAGAAATTGTTTGAAGAGTGAGCAACCGCAAAGGTTGTGAAATGTAACACAATACGGAAGAGAGAAGAAGGAGATGGACTTTAGGGGACGGGAGGTCCCGTTTCTGCTGGGAGTGTGACTGAGATGTCACGCGGGCGATGAACAGACCCGGGCTGCGGGTTGGAGACGCCCAAGAGCTAAGGGGGGGGGGGTCTCTGGGGACAAATGTTGGCTGTGAGAGGAGGGTTGGAGAAGCGTATCGCGACAGAAATGGTAGCGAATGTTTGCCCTGTAATGGTGTGTGGACTTAGGGCTTCGAGATTCTGCTGGCGCGAATCCTGCAATGTTGAAGATACGAAGTAAATGTAGGATGTGTGCTCAGACAATTGTGCATTTACCAGCGCAAAACTCACGTTCACAGAAATATTATTGAGACTACAGGATTATTATTAACTGTAACTGGTGCAATTTCGCTTCAATGTGTTATCCTACTAAAATATTTTGATAAATGCTATTAAGTTGAAAAATGCAGCATATTTGTGTGCAAATTTAATTTTGATAAGTGTTCTGTTATTTTTTCTCTCTTATCTGAAACCTAACAACATAATTTTTGTGTTTACGAGCAGGACCTGACTGTTCTTCTGTGTACAAGATCCTTATTTTATTTCACTGACTATTCCTAAACATTTACTTCAAAGAGTAAAAAAGTATTGAAAATTCAAAGTAGGAGGGAAATTATTTGGAAAATCTTCTGTGGAAGATATAATGACAATAGAGGAGATATTTTGTTTCTATTAAAATTTTGTATAATTCATCGCATAACAACCGTAGGATGTTGAATGAATATATTTGATTTACAAATGCACCATGTAATGATTATATTTGCAAATTAATTGAAGAGGCAATGTTCAAAACGCAACATGAGATAATTTCAAATCCTAGTAGACAGAGCCGGTGTTTCAAAAATATTGTGTTTATTCGTGATTTTGAATCCTTTCAGAATGCAAAATGTTCTGCAGAAATAACTTAAGAAAGTAGAGAATCCATTCAAAGCAAAACAAGTATGATACATCTTTACATACAGACGTTATATGTTATTAACAGGCAAAAGGATGTAGTTTCTGTCATGCCGTTTTTAAAGATGCAGTCGGAACATTAAAAGATATGGAGATCTGAAGAACGTGTTTATATCGTTGAAAATTAGAGGTGAACAAACAAGACACGGATTCATGCAAGGAAACGAAACATTAGAATATATAAATGATAAGAACAAACCTTGATAATAAAATTGGAATACTTAGCTCAATGCACAATAAAATGTTCAAGGTTTATAACATTTGAATTGATGATAAGTAGGATGCGAATTGACGTGAGGGCGCCAGACAGTGTCTCTCTTAAAGCAGTTCCCTCCTGGAATAGTATTTTCTCCCTGCTAGGGAAGCAATTATTGATTAGGACATCATTTATGATTTTTGTACTCTTAAATGTTCAAACCCAAAGAAGGAAATTTGCCAAAAAGCGAAGTCGTAGGCTTCCGCGGCCAGAATCATGAAGATCTTGGCTGTCCGCGTGACGGCGCGTTGAGGGCAGAATTGCCGACGTTTCGATCATCGTTTTCGCGATCTTCTTCAGAGATGGTCTGCGCCAAATATAAATCCGAGCGCAGACCACCCCTAAGCAGACCAGCCCTGAAGAAGATCGCGAAAACGATGATCGAAACGTCGGCAATTCTGCCCTCAACGCGGTGTCACTCGGACAGCCAAGATTTTCATGGCCAAAAAACATTTCCAGGAGCATTTTTAGGATTCGTTCACATTGTGTTGTGTAAGCGAAGAAGAGCACTCACCAAATCTTCGATTCATCTTCACCCTGGTGTTTTAAATATCCCCCTTGTGATAAAATTTCCAATTTGTCTCCTGACGACAAGTGTATTTTTATTTGTTGGAAAGGAGAAAGAAACTTTCACAATATCTGGAGTTCTTACCATTAGTTTGTGCAATTTAATGCTAAAAGGAAACAAATGAAGATATACAATAAATTTGAAATAACATTTTGGTGATATATGAAAAGAGCAATCTGACCTAGAGTTTTATAAACAAATATTTTCAAACAGCTCAGTAAATTCTATAGACGCTGAAGGTGATGATTATCTGAAAATCTGCTTCTGTGGAGAAGAAAATAGAGTTTTGCGGTAGAGTTGGAATTTGCATTGGTGTTCCTTTTGTGCTATTCGAATAACTAATTATTGAAAGTGAATATTCATTTTTTACTTTCAAGTTCAATTATAACATTTTATGGTAGTACTTGTTCATTCACTTAGCAACAGGATTAAAAATTTACTCAACAAGAATCAAAAATACAAACAGAAGAAACATGATATTCTTTAATTTGAATTTTTGTTACTTCTTTTGACACTAAAGTGAGAAAGATAATTATGTGAAAAAAACTGTTGCGTTTCTTCTCTTGTCAGTTTTGCTAATTTAGAGAAATGTGTTGTTTTTGAACGCAAGTTCTTTAATTCTTCTTTTGTGAAAATCACTAGTCCTCGTGATAATATTCCTAAACAACATGATTTTTGTGGTTCCACCAAGTGTAAACAAACCAATACACTTCGTTTGTACAGCGTTAAATGAGCTGCTTTGTTATCTCCCCATGATTTTAATATTTGAATTCATATTGAAAATTTGCCTTTTTGATAAAAGTACTTGGCTCGTATATTGCCTTTTAAACACAGAATTGGAAATACACCAATTAGCGTATTTTTTCACTTTGATTTCATTATAAAATCTCTATTTGAACTATGGTATTTGAAGTTTTGCCTGTTTATCATTTACAAAATAATTAAAATTAGCTTTTAACATTTTCATTTCACATTAACTCTAAATAGAATTAGTGAAATGATTGCGGACACCAAAAATATGATAATTACCTTTTCCTGACCCGAAGGGGGTTTTGTGATAGGAATGCAATGAATTATTCATTACTTTTTGAATTTTACAAACTGATAATCTACTATAAAATTGCATCTAGATAGTTATTGTTTTTCATTAGTGACAAGAAAAATTATTATTTGATCCGTCATTTTATGAATCATTTTCATTATTATTTTTTGACCTGAAATGAGGTGTATTTTACTTTCTAATATAATTATTTACCTTGTTACTTACCTTCATTTTTCTTCATATTCCTACCGAAGACTTCAGGTTACCTGTGGGTTATATCCCTGCCCTCTATCTCGGAGGCAGAAGATTATGATAGCTCTGCCTGGAAAGTACATATTTTTTCATGAGAACAAAAAGGAAATGAGTGGATGATGATTTTATAATAAAAGTGCTCGGTTACAAATCATACTTTTAATGAAATAAGCTACCGTACATCAGTCGTTTGAGAGGAAATGTACATACGCATATGTATAATAACGCTTGATTTGCTTTCTGTCGAAAACGAGTCCAAAACGTGGCTATTAAGATCGGGCAGATAGCTGCCCGAAACAGAAAGGAAACCAACACCTGTACAAGTATATAAACCATGCATACACTGTAGTGGCAGTACTGACGATGGAGGCGCGAGTGGGACCGGAACCAGGAGAGCGTTGGGGACTCGGGGTGTGGGCGAGTGGGGATGGGGGGCGGGGCACAGGGACGGGCGAGCGCGGCGCGCCACCGCGGGCTCTGCCCCTGAGGACACGATTTGGCACTGAGTTCGTCTCCACGGTCTGCTTCGTAGGCCTGCGGGGCGCCCGCCAGCCCTGCTCGCCCCGCTCGCCCCGCTCGCCCGCTCGCCGCTCGCCCCCGCGGGCGGCTGCTGGGCGGAGGCGGATGGGGCGGAGCGAGGGCGGCGGGGGCGCGTGGCGGGGCGTGGCGGGGCGTGGCGGCGCCGCGACGTCCGGGCATAGACGCACTGCCCTCGAATGTCTCGAGTTTCTTACACGATAAAATGGACGTTAAAGAAGTCGTTTTGAGCTTAGGATATTGTTCCATATACACACTTTACACCACAAAATATAGTCTTGACAGTATTTTTTTAAAACTTAGTTTTGTTCCACACGTTGTCCTTGTTTGTGTGAAAGAGACATACATTCCTTAACCAAGAGTGGTGACGTGATAGATGTAGTTCAACAGGGAGAAGGGGATGGAAAGGGGGGTTCTCCCTCGAAATGGATGGTGCGAGGAGAAGATGCGGGTTGCGGATTTACGAAGAGACAGCTTTTTATGTATAAACTGCGGTTGACTACGCCAGATTACCGTAATTAATTCTGTGGAAGCTCTGAATGTAAATGTAGTCGTGTAAATTATTTTATACGCTTGAAACGACGCCAAATTCCTTATTTCCTTCTTAAGAGAACCTCGCTTGTCGGCAACGCTCTATTTGCGTAATTGCTCCACTTTGTAACAGCCAGCGTGCGCGCCCGTTCATACATTCATTGGATGCGACACCGAATGGAGATTGGTCATAATGGAGTGAAACCGTGAACAGTAATACGCTCAATTCTCCGCCGGCTTGTATTGTTTTCATTTCATTTCGTCGCGCTACACCCGGGCGGTGCTTTTCGCGCGCCCATTTTTGGAAGCCTCATGAAGCGCCCACGGCCCAGCACTGATACCGGAGTAGGCCAAATGGAAGGGCCGAGCTGCGAGTGAGGTTCCTGTTCCGATACCGCCGCTGGCGGCTCCGTTGTCCCTCCGCCCCGCCTCCTTCCCCGCCCCCACCCCCGCCCCCGCTCTGGCGGTCTAATGGCGGCCGCACGTTATCCATTATCGGGCCGCGGCACGCGAAACAAAAAAAAAAAAAAAAAAAAGCGGCGACGCCTCGCGCGCGCATTTGGAGCTGGCAGGCCCGGGTAACCTGAGACCTCTCGCGGCCGCGCGGTAAATTAATAACGGTGGGTCGGGGTTGAGTCGTTGGGGAGGGGGTGCGAGTGGCCGGGGTGGGGATGCGGAGAGTTGGGGGTGTGCAGGGGGCCTGCCCCGGCCCGGCGTCCGCGCTCTATATTTAATTCCACTGCGCGGCAGAACGGATATCAGTTACAAGCGCGCGCGTTTCATTAGCGGGCGAAGCGAGGTGGCGTGCGCATGCGCGCGAACGTGTTTTGAGTTAGCGTGTTTACGGTGTGTGCCGCCAGGCACCGCTACTCTCGGGTGAAGATCTTTTAGAAAGCCATTTTAATGATTTGTGACATTTCTCTTTAATGGGGTGCCTTGAAGGAATTAAGGTATCTTTCTTCGGCTCTTTGATTCGTTTTGTTTCTATCGATGCGATGTCTTGAAGTGAGTGAAAGCGGTGAAAGACAATGTGGCAGTAGAGAATTGATGCGTTAGAGAAGGAGAGTGATGCGATAAAAGGGGGACATAAAGCTCGTTAGGAAAGAGAAAAACAATGAAGATAGTGGACGTATAAAGGCAAGCGATGCAGTTAATTTTTTCTGAGAAATCCTTTCTATTTTCATTTGTTATTTTCCTTCAAGGAAAATATATCACCAAGAGAAAAAAATCTCAGACACTTCATGCAACTGCATGAGTGGAGGACAAAATTTCGAAAAGTGCACATAGTTCGAAAAGTTAATTTTTTCGTCGTAAAATATGTGTGCGGTATATCACTAACATTTTCAATCAGAGCATGAGGGAATACATATATGATCATTCTACAATATGATTCTGACAAAAATATATTTCTACATATATGCAGTGCTTTGGATGAGCATGAAGTTAAATTTCATCAATGCCATATAGTAACTTTGTTACTGCATTTCGTTGTACAAAAGGAGTGCTCTGGTTTGTATAAGACTACAAAATAAGTCTTACAATAAGGTGTTTTTGTTCATTTGAAAGAGTAAATTACTATTAGAAGAAAATATCCTATAATTTTCGAATATGAGATGCGAGAGTTTAGTTTGGAAGCTCTATGCAAAGTACGTACGAGTCTTTTTTATAAAAATTATAAAAAGTGAAAGTAGATAGAATGATTGACAAATCAAGAATAGCAATCGTTCACCGTAACTGTTACCAGGAGGGTAATTTTCTTATTGATAAAAGTAGTCTATGGAAAGCAGTCATGCTTATTGTTGCCCTGAAAAAAGAACTCTGTAATACATTTTTCTTAACTGTACATTTTTAATTGGATTCATCTCCACTTAAATAACACCGCACTTAAAACACTCTTATAATCCAGATAAATCTTGCAACACCTCTCTGAAGAAACTATCTACAAAATTTCAATAAGTTATTATCTTAAATTATGAATGATATTGTGCTCATAAACGTCCTATAGGTTGGACAGTTTCACTGGAATTTTTCAAATCTTTAATTTTCCTTGTTACATACATGAGTTTTTTTAACACAAGGTTAGTTGGATTACTGATTGGTTAATTGGAACTGATTAGTTAGTTGGATTACTCTTCTTAAAGTTAATTTGATCTGTCAGAGAGGCTTCACGTGAATGAATTCATTTGCGCTCGCTTGAACGCAGCTTCTTTGATAGCTTATCTTGAAATATGTATCTCTGATATCTAATATTGATTATGTATTTATAATCTTCTTTAATGTCTTATATTGGTTGTGTATTTATGAACATAAACAGCGGACTGGAAACACCTGCCAACAGCCTGCGAATGAAAATTTTTCTGGTGACGAGAGAGGTGAGATTCAAATTAAACGTTTCAGCAGGTGAGCGAGAGCCGATGGATAAAGGTTATAAATGCAGGGTTTATGCGTTTCAGTCGGAAAGGTTATAATATTTCTGCGTGTTCTCCAATAATGAATGAAAAGTATTTGAAACACTGACGAGATACGAATTTTTTTTCATTTAGTCACCGTGGTTGCGTTGGCATTTTGATTTATTAAACTGAACTGTTCACTTTAGTTAAAAAGGGCTTTAAAATGTATATTTCAATTTATTGTTTAAATAGTGAACATTTGAATAATCTTCATTACTTCGTAACTTACCGATCAGAGTTACATTTCTGTAGTTCCACCATTTTCAAAATTTCTCAAATGACAAAGTGTCATTTTATATTTATGAACAATAGAATTCCTGTAGTTTATTGTAACTAATTCATAAGAAATGAAATAAGCCTCGAAAAATTTAATTATTAAGATACGCCCTTGACAGTTTTGAAACACATTTTTAGTTCAAAACGTGCTACGTGCCTTATAATCGCCCTTCTTAACAATCAGTGAATCACTTTGAAAATGAGCAATTCACCGCGTACTATCTAGAACTACGAAAGGAATCCCCCTGCCATTTATTAGCAAACGTCCCACGCGGCCTTCCTGGTAGGAGGTTCCGCAAAGCATAGGCGCCTCGTCCTGCTGTGACGCTCTCCACCTTCTTGAGGTGCGAAGAAGGGGACTTCAGGAGACACCGGAGTCCCCTGGAAGCACGCAACCGGACGCCGTCTCGTTAACGACGGGTCGGCGGGCGGCCGGGCGGTGGACGGGCGGTGGACGGGCGTCGGGGGCGTGGAGGCGCGGCCGAGGGTCTCAGGCGTCTAATTAGTGCTCGGCGGCGCCGCCAGTCGGCGCGGCGGCGGTGGCTGCCCACAAAGCGTGTTGCTAAATCGTAATAACGTTAGGGATAGGATGTACAATTGATGCACATTGGCACAGTAATAATAGATATAGAAATATATAACACTGATAATTATATAAAAGCTAAACGATTAAATTTTGGTTATTGTAAAGCCCCTAGAGAGACGGTTGATAGCTCATCTCGTTCGAAAGCTTTGAGATAGGGTTAATCTTTGAATTGGATTCCAAACGTGAACGACCTGGTGGGGCAGGGGCTGCACTAACGCTTGGACCCCAAACCACACAAGTTAAAGCGCTCATTTGAAAGCTTGCGGGCTAGTTTCATTTCTTTACACAATGTCCACTTTGGATAGCTTGTTTCTTACCTCATTTATAACAATATTCGAATCCTTGAGGTGAAAACCAAAATTACTTCTCATGAAAACTTGAGGTGATTGTATACCTACATTCAGTATTAACTTGTATTGATTAATTTGTCTACATTGAAACAAATTTTTCGCTCTACAACGCATGAGAATGAAACGGCTTCCACGTATATTTTTGTTGATACCTCAAATAATAAATGATGTAGTAATTATTTGCAACACCAACTTCCTTATTGACAAACGAATCTTCAAACGTATACAATTTAAAAGGTAATAGGAATAATAATTAAAATACGTAAAGAGAATTGCAATACAAAAGTTAGACGCATCATGACAGATCAAGCTCAAATAAAAATGACGTTTTTTATGCATAGATATTATAAATAGCTGTTGTAAGTTTCACTGATTTTTTTTCTTAAATAGTGCTTTTAAAGTAAATGACTTAGACAGGAACGTCACAAACTTAACTAAATGAATATTTAGTGTCAAGTCTTTCCTAGAAACTCAGAAACGTGTACGTGGTACAGGTGTAAAAACAATGTTAAGACGAAATTTGTCACATGGCTAAAACACGTTTCTATTATAACCTCAATGTATCACCTAATCACCATACACTGATGAAACAGTAATCTCAATTGAAGCACTTACCCCAAACATGGCTACAATTTAAAAACCTAAGCCCTCCACAGCCTCCCGTAGTGTCGACCACACCCCCGGTGTTCTTTTTCCTGCGGTACGTGTTCGCGCGCGCGCTTTTTGAAAACCGTTTCTGCGCCCGGGACACTTGTTGCCCCGGTCATTACACGCGCAATAAAACAGTCCAGCTGCGTCGGCGGCGATATATCAGCTCGCCGCTTTCTCGAGCGGGCTGCTCCCGCCGCTGCCGCCACCTCCTCCGCAGTTCCCGCCCGCAGCTGTCCTGCGTTTGCATAAAAATGCCGAGCGGCGTCGAGGGCGGTCGCCCGGCCCCGCCCAACGCGTGCGCTTGCTCTCTTCGCGGCCGGCGCGCGGTCGCCGGTGTTTAGTCAGCGGGTTCGGACGCATTCAGGAAATATTTTGTTTCAATTTTCGTGCGGCGTATTTGTAAACGTGACTCCGGATCGGGGATTGCAAATGGAGAGCACTCAAAGGTCCTTTTGCTGGATGGCTTTACATGGCCGCAGTTCGTTGTATAGCTGGTGCTCTGCGTGAATTTAATGGGAACGCATGTGTGTGACTTTGAGCTTACGGGAGCCACTCGTTCGTTGAATAGTTTAGTGAAAATTCAATAGCTTATGATGAATCATGCCATAAAGAAGATTTGTCTTGTGACTCGAATTCGTTTGCGAGTACAGTTATTCACATACGAGCCGCGAGAGAAAAGGTCATTGGAATTCACCCTCGTGCTGTCACAAAGGAGCTGTCACTTCGTGGTTGGGGTACAGGAATATAAAAGGGGATGCGGGGGGGCGATGATGACATTTGATGACACGACGCACTGCGAAAAGAAAAGAAAAAAAACATGTATAATGATCGATGCCGGAGACAAGTGGCGGTGTAGCAGCTGGGCACACGAAGAAAACGGACGTAGGCTCGGCGCGTGCGGTGAAGACAGCGACGTAAGGTGAGAAGGCTGCGAAGACGACGAGGCGGAGGCGCAGAGGCGGAACAGGAGCAGCCGGTGGCGGGCGGCGGTTGGGCGCTGGCGGGGGCGGGGGCGGGGGCGAGGCGGCCCTCCCTAGGCGGGGTCGTCTGTATTTACATCACCACTGTACAAACGCGTATCAAAGTACAAAAGGGGCGGGGCGGGGCCGGGGGCGGGGGGGCGGGGCGCCCCGCCGGGCGGGGAGGGCGGCGGGCTGCGGCGCCGGCCGGTCACCGCAGGCGGCCCGCCCCCGCCGTCGCCGCCGTCGCCGTCGCCGCCGCCGCCGGCAGTAGGAGGAGCAGCAGCGTGGGCAGCAGCGCGGTCGCGCCTCGCGCCCGCCGCCCGGCAGCCGCCGCCCCCGCGCCGGCCGACGCGACGCCGTCCTTCCCGCGCGCGCTCTGGTCCCGGGCAGCCTCCGTCAGACCTGCGCACACGAGGCGTGGGGCGCGCCGCGCGTCCTCCGCACTCACCTCAAGGCGCGGCTCCTCACATTCGGCGTGCGCCGAGTAGCGAGCTGCTGATCACCCAATCCCGAGCAGCTAACGTGTTCGCTCCCTTTGATGCGTCCAAAAAAGACCGACACGTCGTGGGTGAAGACGGCTCCTAACATTCGACGTGCGCCGAATAGCGAGCTGCTGCTCATCCTATCCCGTGCAGCTGACGTGTTCGCTCTCTTTTTATGTGTCCAAGTGACCGACACGCCGTGGATGAAGACGGCTCCACACATTCGGCATGCGCCGAGTAGCGAGCTGCTGATCACCCAATCCCGAGCAGCTAACGTGTTTGCTCCCTTTGAGGTATACAAATGACCGACACGCGGTAGGTAGGGTGAACTCCGAATATTCGTCACTCGGCAAATAGTGGGCAACTCATCCACACTACTCGGGATTCGGCGAGCGGTTGCTCGCTGTTCGCCGAATAACGAATGTGTGGAGCCGTCTTAACAGTTGACGTGTTCGGCGAATGTTCACTCCCTTTGATGAGTCCAAAAGACAGACACGCGGTGGGTAGAGCGAACCCCGAATGTTCGTCACTCGCCAAATAGCGAGCAACTCATCCACACTACTCGGGATGCGGCAAGCGGTTGCTCGCTGTTGCCGAATGTGTGGAGCCGCCTTCAGCTGACGCTACACGGCCAGCTGACTGTCGCCACGCGGTCGCGCTCCGTTCCACGCGGGCTCGCCAATTTCATTGTTAACTCAGCGCATCGGGATGGTAAATGAGCACCTATCTGAATGCAATGCAAGTGAATTCTCTGCCAATGTACGTTACGTTATATGCGACTACTAGCCAAGGACTGGTAACACCCCACTAGCTACCATATTTACATGGGCCATTCCAAATACGAGCACTACTCTTTTAATTATAACTTTATTTCAAAATCAACTATCAAACTATTTATTAATAAATATATTTCTACTACATGAATTTTACAATATGATACTGCTCTTAGATCCAATTAACTGTAATTCAGATAATACACTTTGCTTAGTTGTCTGTAGTTTCTCATCATTTAAACATATTTTTGTATTTTAATTTCAATTATTATTTTCAAATTCACCTAATTTACGCTGGTAAGTCTGCCAAGATCACTTTTATCCATTCTTCTTGAAATAATGTAATAAAATTCTATTTCATAGCCTCCCGTTTCCTCATTTCTATTTCCTAATTTTCGTATTAAAACTTATACTTCCCTTTCTCTACTTCTGGCCCACGGAGCAATTCGGAAACTCCACCCTCTATCAACAAAGTACAACACATATTGCGTGGAGTCCCCGGTGCGTAATCTAGAGCAGCTGGCTGGTACAGGCGGCGCCCCCTTCGCCCTACGTGTCCGTCCAGTCGGTGACCGCCGCGTCCGTCCTTCCGTCCATCCGTCCGTCCGTCCGTCCGTCCTGCAGCGTGGCGTCGCGCCACTCGCCGCGTCACACGGGCACGCCCGGACGGTCGACCGGCCAGCCGCCTCCATAAAACACGGCACGCCGTCCCCCCGCCCCCCAACAAGCGCTCTAGTTACACGGCCCGTATTTGAATACGTCCCCGCCGCCCGGCCTCGTGACCTTTCCAACGGCCCACCGCCCCCGCCCCGCCCCGATGCGCTGGGTTCCCCCCCGGCAGCCACGTGCGCCGCGATGGGCGGCGCTGCCTGCTTCTAATTAAATTAATTGTTTCGCGGCTGCGAGGGCGCGTTCGGCGGGAGGCTGGCTCAAGAACTCGGGGATTCAGATTGTTGTGAGATACTCGTCGGGAGATGTCTGAGATTTCAAGCCATCCCACCCAGATCCGGATGGTATTGCGGATTCGGTGGTATAACGGTCAGCGTACCGGACTGTTGTATCAGAGTTTGCGGGTTCAAACCCGGTCGAAGCCGTGGATTTTTAAGGGCGAAAAAATCCTTCGTACGCCTTCCTTCGGGGGGAAAGTAAAGCCGGCTGTCCCATGTAGTAGATTTACTGCATGTAAAAGATCCTCAAGCCTAAAAGAAGCCTCTGAGCAAAATTGAGATCCGCCTGTTTCGTCGCCCAAGATAATACCTCCTTTCTCCGCTAGGTGGTGAAAGGAGCGTAGCAAAATTTGCGTGGTTAGACGGAAGAGCGGGCCTGATGGCCCGAGTCTCGCCACGTAAAACAAGGCACTAACTAAACTAAACAGATTCAGATTGGTTCAATAGTTTTGTAATTCAATTCTAGATTTTGATTGTTACTGTTAATTCACTTGATTCGTGTTGCCATTATTAAATAACGAGAGCCCAATTTTCATAACTACTTAGTACACAACAATATGCAGATTTGAAGATGTAAAATTGTACATATTTTTTATTGAATATTTAATGTCTCATTAAATTTCGTGTCTGAGCGAATGGATTATTTTTTATACATAATAACACTATAAAAAATATTCTCATCAAATGAGTTTTATACTAAGTGCATGCATTACAAGCATGCATGGTTACAAGCATGCAACTACTTTGTAAGACATATTCACTACTCTATTGTTTCTACAAACATAAAGAACGTCAACCTCTGAGGACGGCTCGTGTGAGAAATTATACCATAGACTGTACTTCGAGTACCAGTTAATTTTGACACAACAGTATCTATTGCATGATGTTACGGCTATCTTTCTCCCGGATAACCAGCTAACGAGCTGTCTGCAGAGGCCTTGACTGTTGACTGTGTTTATTCAAAGGTGCGCACGTCGAGTAGCAGGTGCTCAAATGGGTGGAGCCGTTGGGAGTCGAGCGATCGCTTTGCAAGCGCCGAACACGCGCCATAAGCGACGGCGATCGTTATTACTATAATATCATAACAGCAGGAACACACAGAGAGAAACTCTCCCTGCGCAAACAGCTCCATCAACACACGCAGTCCACTGCTCGACGTTCGCTAATACTGTACAGCACAACACAAAGGACAGCGCAGGGGGAGGGGGACATACCAAGTGGACGGGGGGCGCGGGAACACACACTCACAACCACGCACACAATCTACAGCTATGTTACTGAGACCCAGGCTGGTGAGTGGGTGGGTGGGTGGGGGGACGTGCGGGTTCCAGGAACGGCCGCTCCACCTCTCGCAGCGCGGCGGGGCTTGTTGCTTTGCGGGAGCTCCAACGGGCGCCCGGCAATTCGCATTGCTACGGGCACGAGAGGGATCTTGTGGCGGGACGGGGTGGAACACAGGGTCTCCAGAAGGCTTGCCGCCTCTTCCGCCCCCGCCCCCGCCCCCGCAGCAGCCCGCGCGCTGCTCGAGGCGCCGGCTGCGACCGCGCCCTTAATAAAGGGCTTTGTCGGCGGCGGAGGCGGGAGGAGGCATCCCTTATTCATGGTGGTCGGGGGCGGCGGGAGTCTGGAGTCGGGAGTCGATAGTGTGGCCCCCTGCTTCCCTGGCACCTCCCGCAGCCCCGCCCCCCTACCTACCCACCCACCGCCGCCTGTAATCACCCGCATCCGCCGGTGCGCAACCACTCGCGGTCATCCGCTCAAAGCACAGCGTGCCCGGGGGGGGGGCAGGGGGGGGCTGCCGAAATGCTTGACCCGCGTCTTGCGGCCCGCATCTCTCCGTCCTGTTCCTCGACTTCCCACCCACCCCCCACCCGGAGCCCGCCTACGCGCCACCCGAACCCCCGACTCGACCTCTGAATATCAGCGACGACGCAGATTCAGCCGGTGCTTCCTCCCCTGCGGCCTCCGCTCCGTATCTACCGTCCGGAGCTCAAATACAGGCTCCTGGTGCGGGGGCGGCCGCGTGGCGAGAGATCACGCGCGCCGATGGCTGTTGGTAGCCAGAGCGCCCAAGACACACACATCGTCTAACGCCATCACGCGTTGGGAGGACGCCACAGAGATCGCGGCGATCACAGGAAGGCAATGGGAATGACAGGGTGGCTTCACTGAAAGGACGTCACATCGTAATGAAAGGCAGCCTGTTTCAACATCAGGAGAGATGATTGTGTTTGTAATGATGAGGGTATTGCTGTAAGCGGCGTTAGTGATGATGTCAGTGATCAAAGAGGTTTTTTGCGCAGACCATTCGAATGTCAGAATTGGTCGAAACGGAATAATGTGGGAAACACGAGGTTAGGGAGGCAGCAAAGAAGGTGGAAACGTAAGAAAGGAAGAGAAGTGAAAGCAAGAAGGAAAATATGGTCAAGAAAAATGACGGGAAGACAGCAATAGGTAGAAGAAGGTGTGGGGTCAAAATAATTAGAGTGGAGGCAGGAGGCAAAGGATGGAAATACGATATTTTAATGACGGCAGTGATAGAAGCGTGAGATGGCAGTCAAGCGGCAGGAGCCCCGATGAAGGTTAAGTTCTGTATACAGATGGCCGTTACGATGTATAAACAGGAGGCCGTAAATTAGCGGCAATAGTGACGATGGCAGTAATCAGATATTTTTTTCTGTAGGCTACTCGAAAGACAGAATTGGCCGCAACGGAATCATATGTCTGGAGGAGAATTTAGCGGCCGGCTGCTCTGATCGGTAGTTTTCCGTGGTTTCTCCGATCAACACCGGGCGAATGCCGGAGCAGTACCCTAACAAATGGGCCACGGACCGCGCGGGATCTTGCCTTCATCTTCCTTGTCCTATCCTCTCCCCCCCCACACACTTACACTAACACTAATATGCACAACACTATAACATATTCCGGGAGACCGGTCGTGAGCTTAAAGCTTTTCCCAGCTGGGGCGGTGCACGCTGGTGGGAGAATCCTGGTTGGGGGAAACCCCACTAGCCGACGGTAGGTCGGCGCCGGATCTCGCCATTCAGCGGGGGAAGATCACCGCCATCTCTCGATAAAAAGCATGCACTACACTTACGGGACTAACCAAAGCAGTTGACGCGCCCGGAAACACGAAAAAAATCAATCAACCGAAGCACAGGGCAGCGACAAAAATGTCCTCGCCCATCCCAGCAGACACCAAGACGTCACAAGAGCGCGGACTGCATAGAGAGAGACGTTGTGCCCGCGCGCCGTCTCGCTTTGATGTGGCAAAGCTCTGCCGAGAAACGGCGCCTGTTGTGCCGATACCGGCGCTAATCCTCGTCGCCCGCGGGCCGCGCGCTCGCTGCCGGGCGACTCGTGCGCTCAACGGGCGCGATAAGCGGCGCCCGCGCGCACCGGCCCTCGCGCGACGACGAGAGGCGGAGCTGGACGGCCAACAGACTCCGGGCGAGGAGCCTGGAGCTCCGGGCACAGCTCGGGGTGCGCGCACCGCGCTTCTATCGGACGTCGCGGTGACAGCGCTCAGGCTCGTGGTTGCTTGGTTGGTTGGTTGTTAGTGATTCGTCAGCGTTAGCATTCGTTAGCGGCGCGTTAACTATTGAGATCATTAGTCCCGTGAGTGTAGTGCATGTTTTCTTCCCTCTGGAGGTGGCGGTGATCTTCCCCCGCTGGATGGCGAGATCCGGCGCCGACCTACCGTCGGCTAGCAGGGTTTCCCCTAACCTGGACTCTCCCACCAGCGGAGCACCGCCCCTGCCGGGACAAACTGTAAGATCTGGACCGGTCTCCCGGAATGTGTCGTAATGTAGTGCATGTTAGTGTAAGTGTGTGTATAAAGGGTGAGGGTAGGACAAGGAAGAGAAAGGACAGATCGCGCGCGGTCCGTGACCCGTTTGGTAGGGTACTGCTCCGGCATTCACCTGGTGTTGATCGTAGAAACTACGGAAAACTACCGATCAGAGCAGCCGGTCGCTAGAATTCTCCTCCAAACAGCGACTCCACCGACCTAGCTATCTGGTTAATGTAAATAATCCTGCCACCGTCCGGACTCAAACCTAGAACGTTCCGGTCAGAAACACTGCAGTGACATCAGTTGATGCCCTGAGCCACCTCTCCCGGTAAGGCTCATGAAAGCAGCGACGCGAAGATAATTAGGGGGGCCAACCTACCACAAGTTTTCTGATATGTGTGAATTCTACGAATTTCCTACTTCAGATTTGGTCCTGAGTCGGTGTACAAGTATCTATGAAGGTTTCATTTGTTCTCATTCATTATCCAACTACTAAATAAAGAACTGAATATTTATTTTTCTTAAACGAATTTCGAAAGTTTGAGTACGCACTTTTTGTGTTTGGACACAAATATGAGATAGATACATAAGAGAAGGTATACATTAGCGTTGTTTAACTTTAATGAAAACTTGAAGGTTAGGTGGTATGTATTTTATAAAACGTATTGAATGAGGAAGATACAGACGCTCTAAATTTGTTGCAATGGTTTTCACAGTGACACGTCAGGAACTTTCAGGAGAAAGAGCGAGAAACGGTTACGAATTTTTGATGGGGAAATAAGGTTTTACTTTGAGTTTTCCGTTGGGAAAAATCTGAAAATGTCTGTTTTAGGAATGTTCACGGTTTTATCGTTTAACTTCTAAGTGGAGATCTACGTACTATTACTTTTCATTTCGAGAGTAAATACAAACTGTTTGCTTTGTATAACAATAGAACAGATACTCGTAGAAGATAAATATGCAAAAGTAAAGGCGTTGTTGAGATTTTTCAACAAAATTTATATATTATAGTAATTGTAATTTTTGTATCAAGGGCTTTATAAGGGACAGATTTGCATTAAGGGCTTTAAAAGGATGACAAAAAGCCCTTGGACCAAAGACACTCGGTATTTTTGACACTACTCAATCATTAGAACCAATTAACGCTCGTGGTACACACAAGACCTTATTTGCTTATGAACTAGATGTTAACTTGACTCTGTTTGTTTTTTCATATTTCCTCCTATAATTCCTTTCATTATTCCATCCATGAGATAAACATGTGGTGTTATTCAACTGTTTCCATTTTTACCACGTAACCACGATCCTGTTGATCAAGGTAAGATATGAAGAGTATATCGAGATCCGTATCAAAGACAACAAGAAGCAATGACATATCAGTAACAAGTAAAATAATAATTTTAAAATAGTATTACATGAAAATTAGAACAGATGCATTATAAACAAAAAATAGTAATTATTCATTAGAATTAGGTATTATTTCCTTGATGTACCTAAGCACGGTTTAGTATAAGCAATGGATAAGTTTTTCATTTACTCTTCTTCAGGAAAACAGAAATATTTTGTTACTTTATTTTGAACTTAATGCCTTTTGAATGCCATCGATCTACGTGTAACGACTCATCGAAGAAACCTGAAAGTTTGTAAGCATCATCGAGAAATATGTGAAAGCTTCATTCGAGCAAAGGTTAATGACGGAAATAGCATGGTTTTGCATTGTTTGCATTTTTTCCTATGCAACGTGAAGTGCTCCAACCTTTGCTTACGAGCACCTCTCTAATATCAAAGACGAGCTGAAAAAATGTTTTCCCATCTGCGTCAAAGCGTCGGCCGCCAGCAGCGGCTTCGTACGCGCCTGCCGCTTACACGAGATCGAGAAAGAGATTGAAAAGTCATAACGTGTGAGCGGCTGGAGAGGGTGGGACGAGGAGGAGGAGTGGGTGGTCCGTGCGTCCGTGCGGAGACACTCTACTCAACCTCCGCTCTCGCATACGTTTTTACGAGGGACCTGGACGACTTTGAAGTCGTTATTAGACCGGTTGATATGGAGTGCATCTCGGGCTGTTAGAAGCGGGACGATCGCACAAAGTCCGTCCTCTCCTCTCGGGAATTATTTTAATGCGCGGGCGCCCGGCTGCCGGGCGCAGAGCGGGGTGAGCAGCTTACGCGATGCCGCGGTGATGGGGCAACGTCCTTCCGACCTCACCCGCCCTATCCGCTGGCAGACACGGCCCCGCTCGGCCCGCCACTGCCCGCCGTCACCTGACATTGCTCGTCATTGCTCGTCATTGCTCGCCATTGCTCGCAATAGCTCGTCATTGCTCGCCATTGCTCGCAATAGCTCGTCATTGCTCGCCATTGCTCGCAATAGCTCGTCATTGCTCGCCATTGCTCGCAATAGCTCGTCATTGCTCGCCATTGCTCGCAATAGCTCATCATTGTTCGCCATTGCTCACCATTGTTCGTCATTGCTCGCCATTGCTCGCGATTGCTCGCCATTGCTCGCCACTTCACGTCTCCGCCCGCGGTCATTAGCGTTTCCTTTCCTGCACCTCCCTATTTTCCTTGCCTCGTAATCGCGTAAATTGTCAGTTCGCCTCTCGCCACTCAATCACAAACCCAAATAGTCATACAAAGCAGCACGTTCATACTGTTACCTATACTGCTATCCCCACCATCACAGTCCCCGCCACCACTGCTACCCCCGTCCCAGCAGTCCCCGCCACCACTGCTGTCCGTGCTTTCCCATCAGTCCCCGCCAACACTGCTATCCCCGCCGTCCCAGCAGTCCCCGCCACGTTCGTTTGCCCAAATGGTATTTCGACTCGTTTTAGCTTTGCTTACTAGTGGCTAGTTTTTTCACAAAGTCTTTTATTTTTGGATGTGCTGCTGAGCTGGTTTTTCTCATGTATGGATTTAATATTTTGTATGGTATACAAACTCCTTACATTTCTCAATTTTTACCATTTCGACATTCAAAAACTATTCCTGAATTTTGGAATTTTCGTATCTATTGTGTGCATAATTTCAACAATTATTCGACCTTATTTCTTAAGGTATTTTTGCTCCCTTCCTTATATCTACACAATGTCCTACACACAAATTTCGATTATAAATTTTCTTCTGTATTTGTTTCAACTTCTCATTTCAAAATCGATTGATGATATTGCGCTCTTCTTTCCAACTTTTAAATCTTTTTCTGTTTAGTACAACAGTTTTTTTCGCTCATCTCCTTTTTTGTGCGTTGCTTTGCATTTCCTGCGCCACTTTTCCCGGCGACCGCTCCACTTGGCCGTCGCGTAGTGTTCTTTCAGGGCTGCCGGCGAGCGCCTCTTAATGCCCGACGCGCGGCCTGCCGGTCGCTTTTTGAAGCTGCGCTCGTGAGCTTGGCCCAGTGAACGCGCGACTCGTTCGTGCCCTTACGAGGGCGCTGCACGGGGCCTGGCTCCGGTGCCTCCCGCCCGCCATCCCCACTTCCCCTGCCCTTGCGCCGCGCCACTCGCGCAGACCCTCACCACCGTCCGCCATCGCTCCCGCCGCCACTAATAACCCTGCCGTTCCAGCAGTCCCCGCCGCAACGGGTATCTCCGCCATCCCGGAAGACCCCGCCACCACTGCTATCCCCGCTGTCTCAGCAGCCCCACTGCAACTGATACCCCCGCCGTCCCAGCAGTCCCCGCCACCACCACTATCCCCGCCGTCCAAGAGTCCTCGCCGCCACTGTTACCCCCCCCCACTGCTATCCCCGCCGACACTGCTATCCTCGCCACGACTTCAATCCCCACCGTCCCACCAGTCCCCACCGCCACTGCTATCCCGCCACCACTGCTATTCCCGCCATCCCAGCAGTCCTCGCCACCACTGCTATCCCCGCTGTCCCAGCAGCCCCACTGCAACTGATACCTCCGCCGTCCCAGCAGTCCCCGCCACGACCACTATCCCCGCCGTCCAACAGTTCTCGCCGCCACTGTTATCCCCGCCACCACTGCTATCCCCGCCGTCCCAGCAGTCTTCGCCGCCGCTGCTATCCCCGCCACCACTGCTATCGCCGCCATCCCAGCAGTCCACGCCGCCACTGCTATCCCCGCCACCATTGCTATCCACGCCGCCACTGCTATCCCCGCCGTCCCAGCAGTCTTCGCCGCCGCTGCTATCCCCGCCACCACTGCTATCGCCGCCATCCCAGCAGTCCACGCCGCCACTGCTATCCCCGCCACCATTGCTATCCCCGCCACCACTGCTATCCCCGCCGTCCCAGCAGTCCTCGCCGCCACTGCTATCCCCGCCACCACGGCTGTCCCCGCCACCATTGCCATCCCCGCCACCACTGCCATCCCCGCCACCACTGCCATCCCCGCCACCACTGCCATCCCCGCCACCACTTCCATCCCCGCCACCACTGCCATCCCCACCGATTCAGCAGTTCCTGTCGCCCCGCCTCTTCCATTGCGAGTACAGCTTCCAGCGCCGCCGCCCCCCCATCATCCCCGGGGCTCCCGCCGCCGCGCGGGCTGAAGTGGCGCAAACACGCGTACAATGCGCGTAATGCGATTACGGCGCGGCGCCCGCGCGCGGAGGAGCGCCGGCGCCGAGGGCGCGCCCAGCGGCGTGTGTGGGAACGCGTCGAGTGACGCGTCGAGTTGTGCATACCTGGAAAGACACTCGGACTAGGGGCGTTGGCGAAAGAAATACCAAATGGGTTTATTTGAACGCACCGCTGCATTGAACGCCTTGATTTTAAAGGTTGGTTTTTACTGTTGGGTGTGACACTATTCTGGGAGAGGTGGGTTTCAGGAAGAGATTATCATATTGAACATTAATTTAAAAGATACACTAATGATTAATTTCTACTGAAGCTCTTCGTGTGCATGTTAGTGGTTCACGAAGGCTCTGAGTGCTGTGAAAACAAGCATTTAATAAACGGGCCGAGATATATGCATATTCCAGGAAGCTGTTTATTACGTAGAGTATTAATTACGCTGGATGAAGGGAGTGAATACATTCTCCAAAACGAAATGAGTGAAAATCGATTAAACAGAGATTCTGTTACAAATTTTGGGAATTAAAGATGTCACGAACTGTATCCAAAAAAAATAATAATATTTGGATAATTCATGTTCTCGTCGTGAATGATAGTTCAGGGCACAACTAAAAAAATTGCAGATCTTGCATACTCTTATCTCACGCATCTGTTGTTAGAGTTGTTGGTTATACAAGACCGTCATGAAAGAATATATTTGCCTCTTGACTTTCGTTTTTGAATGCCGCAAAGGTCAAGTTTGTGCCGTCCGGATTGACGAGAAGGTTTCAGTTCATTTTCCAATGCTTTCCTGTCTCTTGAGATTTTGTGTTTTTCCTATAAGAATTTAATAAACCGGCCGAGATATATGCATATTCCAGCAAGCTGTTTATTACGTAGAGTATTAATTACGCTGGATGAAAGGAGCGAATACATTCTCCAAAACGAAATGTGTCAAAAATCGATTAAACACAGATTCTGTTACAAATTTTGGGAATTAAAGATGTCACGAACTGTATCCAAAAAAAATAATAATATTTGGATAATTCATGTTCTCGTCGTGAATGATAGTTCAGGGCACAACTAAAAAAATTGCAGATCTTGCATACTCTTATCTCACCCATCTGTTGTTAGAGTGCTTAGTTACAAAAGATCGTCATGAAAGAATATCTTTGCTTCTTGACTTTCGTTTTGAATACCGCAAAAGGTCAAGTTTGTGTCGTCCGGATTGACGAGAAGGTTTCAGTTCATTTTCCTATACTTTCCTGCCTCTTGACATTTTGTGTGTTTTTCCTACAAGCTCCATCAGTGTACCTCAAAGCTCCCAAACTGATCTCTCAAAGCGCGGCGCTGAGTCGTCACCATAATGCATCTGCTCTTCCATTGCATTACGTTTTTAATAGCGTATTTGGTCGGCAAAGTATCGTGAATCTGTCAAAGGGAATATTTTTCTTCATTTATCTGGATTATAATTTTTGCAACTAATCTACAATAGTGCTCTGAAATTTTTGTTTTTAATTTAAAAGATGATTAATTCTTTAGAATTTTTTAATCGTTCTAAGTAGCCCAGAGCTTAGGCTTTTTAAAAATTCTAAATAATATTAATAATAATAATAATAATAATAAGAATAATAATAATAATAATTGTGGAATGTTGCAGTCACCGCTGATTGCAGGGTCGAAGCCAACAGACCTGACATAATGTGGGTCCACAAGTTTTCACAGAAAGGAATTATAGTCGACATAGCTATCCCTTTACACCGAAATATAGCTGCCAGCATTTCTGAGAAGAAGCAAAATATCAGACCTTGGTTATTGAACTGAGCGACATGTGGCCGTTAGTACTTGTTGATGTAGTGGCTGTGGTCATCTCTGCAAATGGACTAGACTCTGAAGAACTAACTTCATGGTTTGCAAGGTTTAGCCATAAGAACTGGCACATTCAAACAATACAAAAGACTGTTCTCCTGAATACTGCACGCATCGTGAGGAAGTTTTTATTGATATAACTTCACTTCGAATTCTGACAGCCCGAGTTTGCAAGCGAAGCAGGCCCCTTGGTTCTCCAAAGGTCCCGGTGTCGGCTGTATGGCACCTCGCTAGGCGAGAGACAGGAAACAACAGTAATAATAATAAATAATAATAATAAATAATAATAATAATAATAATAATAATAATAATAATAATAATAATAATAATAATAATAATAATAATTCTTTAGAATTTATAAAAGTCATCAATCTAAGCTCTGGGTCACTTAGAAAGATTGTTAGGATTAGTTTTCAAGATGATACTCAAGACAGTTTACTTTACATACTTAAGAATGTGAAATATGAGTATTATGATATGAATATTCTTGAAGTCAAGAATAAATGAGTGGGAAGTGTTTGTATCTTACGTTGAATTACTACACAATTTAAAGTTACAACAAATTTTTGTTGGATTATTTATATGCGTTTGACAGGTACAATATATGAGATTAACAATTGGAAAAATATATTTTATTTCTTACTGATACCTTATAGCTTGTTATTTCCTTCGATATGGAGCTCGATAAACATTACATAACTTCCCTGAATTCAACGAATCGTGGCTGGAGGTAAATTTAGAAGGGAATTATGGGAAGTAAATTGAAAAGACAAACCGAGTCATCTTAACACCTAGTTAATTAGTAAATAAGTAAATCTGAATCTTTAAAATTAAGAAAAATAGTAATTTATATAACAAGGGGTTTAAGTAGAGCTTTATTCACGAAGGAGAACTGTTATCCCCGAGCGTGATAGTGCGAGGGACAATTATCCCGAGTGAATAAAGCTCAGGTAAACCCCATGTCATATACAAAACTTTACTTTTAAAACAATATTTCTTTGCGTGGACACTCCAACCACAAATAACGAAACAGTACAGTAGACGGTGGGCATTGTTCTGAGGGTCACCTTTAGGTGGTAATGATTTCAGCTGGTTTGCATTCTGTGTGGAAGAACGGAGAGATTTTTGAATCAGACGAAAGATTACGAATTGTTAAGACCCTATAGTTGAAGATCTATAAATTCCCAGTGATTTCATGAAAATGCAGAATGTGATGTTTCGAAATCATTTCCTGAAAAAATCGAGACATGTCTACTACAATAGTAGGATTGTTTCTGCAAATGGATAAATGATAGGGAAGAAAGAAAGTTTCAGAAGAAACTGTATTTGCGTATTTTAACAGTAAATCAAAAACATACAATACTCCATCGTTTTGGAGTTATTATACAGTAGTGAGGGTTACGTTTCGTATAAAGGAAAATGTTAATATCTCTAAGAATGTGCGTACGTATTTCTCCAGAAAAAGATTTGACGATACGTGTTAAACGCTTCAATTTATATTGATATTTTAGATATTGTGAATTGGTTTTTTGAAGAACCATGGAAACGGCTACTAGCCAAATAAAAAGCTTTTATAAAGCTTGAATTTTACAGGTTTTTTAAGAAGCTGGTGACGATAAGTATTTATTGTTGAATGTTAGTTTTTAATTTATTATATATTTACTATCTTTGACTTACGGTATATCCAAACTTCTTTCTTTCTCATATTGTAATACTAATGGGAGCTCCTGGCCGGTGTAGTTGCTTCAAACCAGGAGAATTACTTTAATCTCGCTCTGTAATTACTTTAATCCCGGATGGATTATAGTGGCACTTTAATCCCAGGAGGAAAAAAAGAGACATATTATCACAGGAAAAAGTGTTATTAAAGCCGCACTTTAATCACGTTTAAAAAATAAAATTATGTATGTACTACGGGAATTAATTGCTTGAAATGATCTCGGGCTACAAACGCCCTCGGACCAAAGGCCCTCGGGCATTTGTTCGCGCTCGATCATTTGAACCCTTACAACGCCCTTGGTGCATAAGTAACTATTAAGAATTCGCACTGGCCTTATTTTACTTAGATGAACATGTTAGAATTAACAGTGATATTACAGATAAAATTAATTGTGTTTTATGTCATAACATACAACACCTACGCAGATTTCCTTTAAGTATGTACCACGGGATAATATATAATGGTTAATATAATATAATATGAATAATATTTAGGTTTCATAACTCAAACAATCTTGTTGTTCTTATTGATCTTCTGCCTTTCATAAGTTCCTCTACTGGTTACGTGAAGTTTATTACATACATTTCCAATGTTCATTATTAATTTTGGAAATTAGTTGGTGAGTTATTCTTTACACCTCGTATTTCACCTAGGCTTGACAAATAAATTGTTTGGTTACGATGCTACAATATTCAACATGTCTAAATCTTCACAACATTGGTCAAGAAGATACATCGCATTCTGAAAATGTTCCATCTAACCGAACAGTAGTAAAACTTCATAAAGAGACGACTCTTCGTTGACAGGCAAGATGCTCCCCGGAGGAAAGAGCATTAGAGAAAAAAAACCTCCCTCGCAGATAAAAAGGCGAAGAACGGCGCGGCCGCCCCCGCCTTTGACCGCCGGCGCAGAGGGTAGAGAGCGAGGGCGTGTTGGCGGGGGCAAGAGGGTGAGAGGGTGAGAGGGTGAGAGGGCGCGAGGGCGCGAGGCTGCCAGACAGCGACGTCGAGCCTCGTAAGGCCTGCAATTAGGGTCGCTAACCGAAGCTAATTTAACTTCAGACACGAACGGCCGCGCCGGGGCGGGCAGGCGCGGGCGCGGGCGCGGGCGCGGGCGCGGGCGCGGGCGCGGGCGAGGGCGAGGGCGAGGGCGAGGGCGAGGGCGAGGGCGAGGGCGAGGGCGAGGGCGCGAGGGCGCGAGGGCGCGAGGGGGCGAGGGCGCGAGGGGGCGAGGGCGCGAGGGGGCGAGGGCGCGAGGGCGCGAGGGCGCGAGGGCGCGAGGGCGCGAGGGCGCGAGGGCGCGAGGGCGCGAGGGCGCGAAGGGCGCGAGGGCGCGGGCGGGAGGGCGCGAGGGCGCGAGGGGCGCGAGGGCGCGAGGGCGGGAGGGGCGCGAGGGGCGCGAGGGGGGCGAGGGGCGAGGGGGCGAGGGGGCGAGGGCGAGGGGGGCGAGGGGGCGAGGGGGCGAGGGGCGAGAGGGAGCGAGGGGGCGAGGGGGCGAGGGGGCGAGGGGGCGAGGGGGCGAGGGGGCGAGGGGCGAGGGGGCGAGGGGCGAGGGGGCGAGGGGGCGAGGGCGAGGGCGAGGGCGGAGGGCGAGGGCGAGGGCGAGGGCGAGGCGAGGGCGAGGGCGAGGGGCGAGGGCGAGGGCGAGGGCGAGGGCGAGGGTGAGGGAGAGGGCGAGGGCGAGGGCAAGGGCGAGGGCGTGGGTGCGGCGCCGCGGAGTCTCCGCGCACAGGCTGCTGCCCGCAAGTGCCTCCCCGAGGACGGCCATGCCGCGACCCCGACGATGGTTATTAAGTAGGAGCGTTACCTCGCAGCACTTGCGGCTTGGGGCCAGCAATAGTCGGCGTTGTTCGTCCACATCTCTCAGTGATTCCTCTATGTAGTACGCCCAGTATATGACCTAGTTCAGCTATTGGAAAACAGAATTGTACTTTCGTACAGCTGATATACACACCTGCTTAGGGTGGGAGGTGAGGACTCATCGTTTTAGTCTTGCAGCAACTACGAGCTCTATGTATTTTAGATCTATTTAACAGCTAGTAAAAGAAATTTATGTACACTTTATTTTCGTATAATGAGAGCTAATATAAAACGAACTTAGTTAAAAACTATGATTCAATCTTGTCAAAAATCTTGCAGTTAAGTACTGTGTCAAGAATAAACAAACAAATATAACACTTTAATTGGATTAGATGACATGAGCTTATTTTAATTGTGTGTCTCACTGTTTTACATTATATCGTTGTCATGACGTTTATTGGCTGATGATACTTGTTCTTCAGAATGAACAGTAAATTGATTATTAAATTTGTTTCAACGAATCAAAAGAAATTAATTTCAGCGTACAATTTACAGTTCAAGAAAACGCTATCATCATTTCAAATTACCTAAGAACGAAAATATGTCTCATAAGTATTAATTTGATAATTTAATTTAATTTGATTCAATTACATGTTTTCTTTAGAAACGTAGTACACAATTAGTGATGCCTCGTGACACATCACATGCTTTCTGGTATTATTTGTAACTTTTCTAATTTTCGGAAATTCAGAGAGTTTAACGAAAATTAAACCAACGTCATTTTATAAACTTACTTTGTTCCATTCGAAATTGTAAAAAGAAAAATTGGGAGTCGATTTTGAAAAATATTTTTTATACACCAAAAGGTTTTTTTATCGCTCGAGGCTATAGGGCTTCTAATGATCAGTGGTGACAAAATGCCCGAGGACCTTGGCCCAGGGCATTTTAGCGCCCGAGATGATTAGAACCAGTTAAAGCCCGAGGTAAATTTATAATTTTTGCCCTAATTTTATTAATTCAGATTTACACTCAGTTTGTCTTTTCATATTTCCCTTTCACGACTCCCTTTCGTAATTGCCTCTCATAATTCCCCCATAGGAGAAAATGTAGCATCATTAAACTGTTCCAGATAAATTACGCAGTGTAAATCGAGATCCGTCTCGAAAACAAAAAGCTTTAATGTATCTGTAAAATAAAAAAAATTAAATTGCATTTACTTCAAATAAATATTGTGCAAAATCTGTGTTATTCAAATTGAAGGAGACGCGTTAAACATTTTGAAATTTTTATTTTGTAAAATTTAGACAGAGTTCAATGAAAATGTGAATAATACCGTTTCAAACGTTTTTTATCTCTACGAGAAAAGTAATCCAAAAATTTGTGAGAATTTTAAGAAAATTTTGTTTAGACTGTATGTAAATTACCATCGATTGATCAAATGGACAGATGGATAACCGACAGACGGACAGATGAACAGGGAAAGATGGGCTGAGAAACGTTTTGCAGTAAATAAATTTTCAGATATGGAGGAACCACAAAGCGAGGACACTTGCGATACGTGTTAGAAGTGATATATTACATATAACAACACGAGTTATTCACTTTTTCGATAAAAAAACCCACAATACGTTTTTCTCACGAAAATGTTACCATCCGCTGCTGCATTACAAATACTTTCTTTATTAAGTAGGTAGGTGAGAAAATAAACATTGGAAAGCTGATTTCATATTCATCACTAAATGCGTGTTTTTAACTGGTCAACGAAAAAGGTGGGTTGTTTTCATGCTTTTTTATTGTAACTCACAAAGTAATTAACAGTTTGCAGTAATTGCATTAATACGCATTCCAGTGGCAAATACCCCGATACACCACGGATACCGCCGGTATTCCTAGAAATCCAGAATGTATCAGAAATACTTCATAAGTTTGTTAATCCTCTAAAAAGTTATTGAGATTTTGAAAGTTTTAAAAGCAGATGCGAAAAAATAACTCTGTTTTGCTACCGAGAGCCAGTCAGTCTTCCGCAACCGTAAGCGCTATGAAGTGCGGTTGAGAGTTTCAAACAGTTCTTAATGCGGCCCAGAGAATTCGCTAGCGCAGGAGAGGTACCGCATGCCAACCGCGATAACCTATGGTTCCTCATGTTTCAAGGGCGGGGAGAGGGGAGGATGCGCGTCTGGACAGTCGGAAGGCACCGCAAAATATTGCGGTGAACAGTCCTTCTCTGGTCGTTCATAAGTTACGCTCTCTCATTTTTTGAAAATGGAGTGTGTTAATGATCCAGAAGTTAGTGGTTTGTGTAATTGTCTTATAGAACAATTCTTAAGGACGGAATTTCATAGTATTGGGATTTCAGGAAAACTCAAAATAAAAGACGACAGAGGTAGCTTCCATAAAGTATACTTAAAATAACGTACAGGATTCGCCACTGACGCACATCATCATTCGTCTACAATAATTGATTAATAACTGCACTTCTGAAGCATCCCAAAATAGTGGATTCTAAAAATAAACAATATCGTTTGATTCTGCCTTACACGCATTCCGAAATTGATTTTTCGTCTCCACAGGGAGACGATGTCACTCAACGAATATTTCTCTGCCTTAAATCCGTAAATTCTGGAATTCGCTCGAGATATAGTTTATTTTCAGAGTTAATGCGGATATAATGACCCTTATTAAAAGATTCCGGCAAATATGAAAAAGTTTGGGCGCTTCCCTCGCGCTCGGCGCCTCGCCTTTCGGGCGAAGCAGCGTCGTCGTCGGCGCGTTTTCCCTCCCCGCCCCCTCCCGCTGCTCGTCGGCAGCTCCAGCCGCGCCGCGCTGCTCGATCGACTGCGGGCACACGCGCCGCGCAGCGCCGCGCCGCGCCGCGCCGCGCCGCCCGCTGCGCAGCTGTTTCGTGCGCGCCGCTTCCGCTCAGCGCCGGCGTCTTCCGCGAAACATCCGCGCAGCGCTCACTCCCCCGCCGTTCCACCCTCACCGTCGTCGCCCTCTCCACGCCGCTGTTGCTGGCATCGAAACCGCTGCCGTCGCAGGCTTTGACGTTCGAAACCGTGCCGCGGTTTCTCCTCCAATCTATACCTTTGCTCTGGCTCGGTCATAGCCCTGACCGTCGGCTATCTCGCTGCCGTCCAAGGCTTTGACGTTCCAACCGTGCCGCGGTTTCTACTCAATCTATACCTTTGCTCTTGTCTCGGATGCTAGCCCTGACTGTCGGCTATCTCGCTATCTAATCTATTATCCAGACAGTTCCTCTACTGTTAACTTGGTGAGTATTGGCGTCATTACTTAAGACACTGTCTGTCTCGTTCCCCGCAGTTTTACTTACAAACAATCAATTGTGCCCTCCATGAAAGGTTAACCGAACCGCCTTGCTCGTCGTGCAGCTTTTGCGCCGTGCCGCGGCATCTCCTCAATCCTATACCTTTGCTGTTGCCTCGGTCATAGCCCTGACTGTCGGCTACCTCGCTATCTAATCTAGTATCCAGGTATTTCCTCCACTGTTGCCTTGGTGAGTATTGGCATCATTACTTAAGACACTGTCGTTCTCGTTCCCTGCGGTTTTATTTACGAACAATCAATTGTGATATCCATGAAAAGTTAACCGAACCGCCTATTTTCTCTCTGCATTTCCATCAATAACTTCGCTTCCCCACGCGTCTTCTCCATAACGTTGATTTCATCATTCCCTAACAATTCGCAATGTGAATTATATCTATTGAAAAAGGCTCCCCAACTGCACCACTTCAATTTTCTCCTGCGTCTCGATCATATCCCTGATTGTCGGTTACCTCGCTATCTAATCTGTTATCCAGGTATTTTCTACTGCATTTGCCTTAGTTACTGTTGGTGTCATTACCTAAGATATTGTCTCCATCGTTCCCTACTGTTTTACGAACAATCAATTCTGCCGTGCATAAAAGGTTAACCGAACCGCCTATTTTTCTCAGCATTTCGGTCAATTACTTTGCTTTCCTGAGTGGATCTCTCCACTAACTTTCATTTCATCATTTTGTGACAATTTGCAACATGAATCATATGCATTCAAAGGCTCCCTAACTGCACCACTTCGATTTTCTCACCCGTTGTCGTCATCATCATTATTACCACATCCATCATGGCTAACTACATATTGACTACCCACTACAAATTCTCCACCCATATTCTCCATCCATCAACGCTGAAAATTCCAGTTGTAACACCACATGTGTGGTAAACCCTCAACCAGAAGAGGAGTTGGGGTTACGCTTCGCTGGTGGAGGGGCCCAGCCCTCCTCCCTTCCCTTCCCTTCATCGGGCGGCGGGGTGGGGGTAAAACCCGAGCCCAGCAGCGGAGCGCTCTCTGCTCGATTGGACACGACCCATGCTGCTTGCGACCTGCCACCGGCCGTGGCATAACCGGCTCCGAGTAGGCGCCGCTGAGACGGTGGACTGTCCTGCAGCCAGCGACTTTGCCGCCAACAGGAGGCAAGTTATCGCCTCACCGAACGATAGTTATCTGACTCTTCTGGTCGTCGACCTGCGCGGTCGGCCACTATTATCAACCGAGACACCGTACGGCAAGAATGTACACCGTACGGCAGACCGTACGGTAGTCCTAATTTCGTTTTATCTAGGTTTCTATCCAGCCAACAGTCGGTTACCATTTATGTCCCGATTGGACGCCTATTTGACCACACTAGACCAACACACTTGCGGGCTCCTCTGATCTGGAGTCAGCAGAATGCGAGGCCCTCCGCGACAACATACACGAAGTCAGGGACAAACAACCATGCCCAAGGCGGGACTCGAACCCGCGACCCTTCGGACCGAAGCGCTGAGTCAGTACTCGCTCTTAGCCACCTCGGCCATCCAGATCGTCCCTAATTTCATATTTGTTTATTTGTTTTTCGTTAACTTTAATTGTATTCATTGGTGCAAAACTGAAGCAAATAAAGAAACATCTGCATGCATATCTAACCCTGGATCCTGCAAACACAACAACATCCACTCTTCTTGTAATCACAACCGCCAACAGCACAGCCCTCTCCACCGGCGCCCCGCCACCACCGTTTCCTTCCTCCCACGCCGCGCCACGCCCCGCCCCCTTCGGCCTCCGCGGCGCCTCGTGCGCTATGGAAATTTTTCACGTTTTACATGCCGGAGGCGGGCGCGCTCTTCGGCTGAGATTCCGGAGCGATGAATATCATCACACGCCCGCTTAATCCCTAAAGCCGTGGGCGGAGAAGAGGGCGCGCCGGGCTTTACAGCCGTGCGCGCGCGTGCGGGGCGATTGTTTTTATGACCACGTCATGAATTTCGTTAAAATATTGATGTGAGGCTTTATAAAGGGTACGTAATTTTTTTCTAGCGGGCGGGGTGCGGGGGCTGCTTTTATGCGTTTTTAAATGATTTTATGGGGCACGTGATTGTTTTATTTTGAAATTCGCCTGGGGAATTGGGCGGACTACTGGGGCCACGAAATACGCTGGGAGGTCGGCCTAATTACGAGGCGGACGAGGGCGGCGAGAGCGGCGTTGGCGGTGACGGGGCGGCGAGGGCGGCGAGGGCGGCGAGGGCGGCGAGGGCGGCGAGGGCGGCGACGGCGGCGAGGGCGGCGAGGGCGGCGAGGGCGGCGAGGGCGGCGAGGGCGGCGAGGGCGGCGAGGGCGGCGAGGGTGGCGCGGGCGGCGCGGGCGGCGAGGGCGGCGAGGGCGGCGAGGGCGGCGAGGGCGGCGAGGGCGGCGAGGGCGGCGAGGGCGGCGAGGGCGGCGAGGGCGGCGAGGGCGGCGAGGGCGGCGAGGGCGGCGAGGGCGGCGAGGGCGGCGAGGGCGGCGAGGGCGGCGAGGGCGGCGAGGGCGGCGAGGGCGGCGAGGGCGGCGAGGGCGGCGAGGGCGGCGAGGGCGGCGAGGGCGGCGAGGGCGGCGAGGGCGGCGAGGGCGGCGAGGGCGGCGAGGGGGGCGGCGAGGGCGGCGAGGGCGGCGAGGGCGGCGAGGGCGGCGAGGGCGGCGAGGGCGGCGAGGGCGGCGAGGGCGGCGAGGGCGGCGAGGGCGGCGAGGGCGGCGAGGGCGGCGAGGGCGGCGAGGGCGGCGAGGGCGGCGAGGGCGGCGAGGGCGGCGAGGGCGGCGAGGGCGGCGAGGGCGGCGAGGGCGGCGAGGGCGGCGAGGGCGGCGAGGGCGGCGAGGGCGGCGAGGGCGGCGAGGGCGGCGAGGGCGGCGAGGGCGGCGAGGGCGACGAGGGCGGCGAGCGGCGAGGGGCGAGGGGCGGCGAGGGCGGCGAGGGCGGCGAGGGCGGCGAGGGCGGCGAGGGCGGCGAGGGCGGCGAGGGCGGCGAGGGCGGCGAGGGCGGCGAGGGCGGCGAGGGCGGCGAGGGCGGCGAGGGCGGCGAGGACGTTGAGTGGGGCGTGCCCAAGGCAGTCTCATCTCAGCAGCTGGTAACCAGCCGTGTAAGCGCTCGCCAACGAGCTATACAGCACATTAGGCCGGGCGTGGGTGGTTGGTGCATCTTAGCATGTTACCCTGCAGGTTCACTCGTCTGCACATGCATTTGCACCCTGGAACAATTTGCTGTGTTCTGTTCAGAGTGCGTTTTTCTGGTGTTTATTTCTCTGTGCAGACTAATGTGAAATCATTAAATTCATATCATATTTCAGATTAATATTATTTTATATTCCCTACGATTGCGATTTATTTTTAGTGAATATTATTTTTATAATTACTAGACACAATGATATTGCTTTCTTTGTTTTATAATAGTTGTTATATTTCTAATGCAGGTTAAACATTACAACTTGACGTTTAATAACATTTGAATGCGTGTATATCAGCAAGACTTTCAAATATTCCAACTCCAAATGCATGTGATGATACATTACGAACAAACTGAATTGCGATAAATAATGTACAAAATATCTGAAATAAAAATTTTGAGACTGTACTGAAATAGCGTGATGATCGTCTCAGTTTGAAAGAATTTATCCTTCTAATGCGTTGAATAATTGCACTTAGGTGAGAACGCGTAAGATAATATTGAAATCTAGCGTTAATTTCTTCTAGGTTCACCTTACAAAAGGAAAATATATAAACTAATTGTTGTGATGTACGTGGACTTAATTAAATATTAAAGGTAGTCTGGTGAATTTGCAAACATTCACTCTGTTGTAAGAGGCATGTACCAAGACTTTTGATTCCCCTAACTTGTAAATTTAATTTATAAATGTAAGGAATAACTACCACAAACGCGTCAAATCAATAATGTATTTTGGTTGATACTTTACAAAATACATATTCAAAAATTTGTTCAATTCAGTACTTTACAAAATACATATTCAAAGTTTCAATAATTTACGCGTTTTCTATTTTCGCACGTTACGAACGAGATTTTATGTTCAGTGCTCCGTGGTATTTTTCTAGTAATATATTTGATTGTATTTCAAAATCGTAGTTTGTAAGGCTGGAATTAAAGTTTGAGGATGGGTATTTAGGAAATGAGATTGAGCAGTAAAGGCAAAGCTTGTTACAGAGTTCTGGAAACATCACATCATTTCAGGTAACACACAAATAAGACGTATACCAGCGATTAAATCAAGAGCGTGGCCTCTATTTTGTGAATACTTTGTAGGACAGAAATGAAAATTATTACATTCGAAGAATATAACTATACTGTTGGTGTTCCGTCTTTGGAATTTTATGAATTTTATTTCGATAATGCTTTTATAACGGGGAAACATAAAATTAGCACCTTCCTATTCGATTTCTTTTGTTTAATTTTAATTCAATTTTAGTTTCTTATTACTTCTAAGAATACTCGATAAAATATCATGTAAACTCATTAATTAAAAGTATATTCTTGATTGCTGTGATAATGAGTCAGATGAATTTAGGAGCTTTTCATATCATTAGCCTGGTCCCAGTATTAAGTTCTCGTCTGTATGGATAGGGTCTCATTGCGCTGAATGTGTTGACTGTTTTGCCCTTCATTGTATGATGTTGCGAATTACTGATAAATGATGTAGTACCAACATAATTTTAAATGTGTTTATTTGACTGTGATGTAGGTTGATGCTTGTGGTTGATATCAAACCGACAAAATCCATTAATTACATACGGTACGAGATTAATGACGGCATTATACACTGTTGATATAACTACTTCAGTTTTTTTTATTGAGCACCAAGAATGAATTTGCGGAAATTGTCATTTTTAAGAACGATAGAAAATGTCATAGCGCATCGGTTTAACAAAATTTGTTACCAAAACAGTCCAGTTTTGTGGCTCGAATCGAAAACAATGACAATAATACTACTTCATTTTCCGTTTTTTGACGTAATTTCTAACAGACAAAACGGTTGAGAGCATGAAGGGATAGAAATCTGCATCGCATTCGACGGCATCCCGACAGACGAGAACTTCGGCCTCTGCAGGGTCTACGCACTCAAGCACAGCACTCACTCGCCACTACAGCACACACTGCGCGCGCCACTACAGCACACTGCACTCACCTCCGACCTGGGCCACATGGTTGTCTGCCCCGTGCGGGGAGCCCGAGCCCGTGTGTAATTTAATTTCTGAAAGTGTACAAGAAAAAACCACACGTCAGTCATAGGCCACCAAAGCGCGGCTGCGCTCTGCGCATGCGCAGGTGGGTGGGCTGGCTGGTTGGCTGGCGGGCCGGCAGGGTGCGCGGAGTGCATATGTTTTTGTTTTTTTAAATTATTTTTTTCCCTCAACGCGAGACCACAGAGAACGGGCTCTGATTGGGTGCTTGACAATATTAAAATGTCAAAGACTGTCTGCATCTAGAAAATGTTTCGATAAATATTACAATAGATTAATTTCATGTGAACCCTTAGAACAATTTGTGAATTTTTCTCATTATTAATTTTGTTCATCCCAGAGGCATTCGCATAGTTTAAATCTCGCTTTTAAATTTCTTCCAGAATTCATACATTCTTTTTAATGGTTCATTAAAAGCGATTTTTAACTCAATTTTACAATATTTCTGCTTTGATTCTATTCTTTGGGACTAAGAAAAACGACCAATGTCGAACGTAAACGACCAATCAGATGACGTTCTCTGTTTTCATTAATACATGCGAAATCCGTGAAATTTGATCTAAAAAAAGTGAATTCAGGTGAGCGAATGTGCGTGTGAGAGGTTGGTGTAGGATTTGTGACTACTGTGATCGACGAGATCGAAAGATTGTGACGTTAAAGGTAACTGTGATATTCAAGCGTGTATGTGAAATAGGACAATTGAACAAGCTCAATATTCCCTCCCAAAGCGCGAACTCAATTCTTTTTCTCTTGTCCTCAAAATTAACGCGACTTTGTGTGAATAATGAATTCATTTTTGCTTCAATCATTGCATAAATTATATTTTCATGGGTGTGATTATGTTTTCACAAAAACAGCAGTATTCATACATTCTGCTTCGCGTTTGATTAACATTTATATTTAATTATTAGGATAACAGAAGCAATAAAACATTAAATGAATGTCGCTGTTGCATAATCAATAAACTAACGGTTAGTTAGCGTCAACGTTATTGATGTGGTGGACGTCTGTATAGGACACATATGGGATGAGGGGTATGATGTAGAAGGTTTACAGGGAAGGGGTAGTTTGATGCGCAGCTTTGTGAATTCGGCGTGAATAAATTCAGGAAACCGAAATTAAGAGAACAAGATTCGGTGGTGTGAAAGTGAGATGAGAATTGTGGAGTCAATTGAGAAAATCGTTTCGGAAATTCTTGTAGGAGGAGAAGGAGAGGAGAGCAAAATCGTGCTGTTTGGAATGTGATACACCCAACTGAATTGAAGACATTCAATTGTATTTATTACTTTGTGTTTTTTCTAATTTACTTATTCATTCATTTTTTATTCTGTAAAAGTCTGAAAATAATTTCTCAGTCAATTACATTAACAAAAAGAGGTCAATGAAAAACTGTCAAAAATTTTAAATTTCAAATAATGTGAAAAAAGTTTCATAGAAATTTTATTTTCAAGATGGACTCCTACAAACTATTTTCATGAAATTTGCAAGAATAAATGCTAAAGTAATTTTTTTCATTTACAATATTCAGAAAATATGTTTTATATATATATATATATATATATATATATATATATATATATATATATATATTAGGCCGTGTATTGGCCATCCTAGGACAACGCAAACGTGCTACTTGCACCCACCGAGGCCCAGTCATATTCTTCCCGCGGGCAAGTGCACGTGACATTTAAGGGGGGGGATCAGCCTTTTTATACCCAATCCATTTTTACACCCCAGGGTTGTTAGCCCTGAGGGGGTGAAGTGTGAGGTGATGATGATAAAGGGTGAATGGACAATCACAAACATACAGACCCAAACACACACAACCATGCCCGAGGAGGGACTCTAACCCGCGATCCTTCCGTCTGAGATCGCCACGGCACTGCTGCCTTAGTGATCTCGACTATCCGCATCGGCTGCACATATATTATTATATTTTGATTCATTTATAAAAAAACTTTTTTATGAAACTCTCAACAAATGTTTTTTATGCTGCACTCAAATATTCCTCAGTTCAAAACCAAATAGTACATTGTTTAAATTGCATTAATAATACCTACGTCCATTATTTATTTAAACAAGCGACCAAATATCTTATAAGTTTGTATAAGTGAAGAAAGGGTTCAACTCAATCCTGTTTGGTTTCTTCGAAGTGAATGGTTAGAGTGAAATGCATGGAGGGTAACGGTTTGATGTAAAACAAGGTTAATGAAAAAATATTCGCGGATAGTGCATGCACTAAATGCTGAGGATAGTGCATGCACTAAAATGAAGCTGGAAAGCGAGTGGAAACCGAAAGTTGCAACTGATGCCGAGCGTGGTAGCAGTAAGAAGCGAGTGGAAGCAGGGAGCGCTAATACAAGCAGTGAGCGCAAGCGCAAAACGGAATCGACGAGTGGGATCAGCAAGTTCAAAGGACGAGCAGGTTGAGTGAGCAGGTTGGGCAAACAGGTTGGGCAAGCAGGCTGGGTGAGCGGGTTGAGCGAGAAGGTTGGACGAGCAGGCTGGGCGAGCAGGTTGGGCGAGCAGGAAGGACGAGCATGTTGGACGAGGTTAGGCAAGGAGGTTGGGCGAGCAGGTTGGGCAAGAAGGTTGGGCAAGCAGGTTGGACGAGCATGTTGGACGAGGTTAGGCAAGGTGGTTGGGCGAGCAGGTTGGGAAAGAAGGTGGGGCGAGCAGGTTGGGCGAGCAGATTGGGTGAGCAGGTTGGGCGAGCAGGTTGGGCAAGAAGATTGGGCGAGCAGGTTGGGCAAGAAGGTTGGGCGAGCAGGTTGGGCGAGCAGGTTGGACGAGAAGGTTGGACGAGCATGTTGGACGAGCAGATTGGGTGAGCAGGTTGGGCGAACAGGTTTGGCAAGCAGGTTGGGCAAGCAGATTTGGGCAAGTAGGTTGGGTGAGCAGGTTGGGCAAGCATGTTGGGCAAGCAGATTTGGGCAAGCAGGTTGGGCGAGCAGGTTGGGCGAGTGGGCTGGGCGAAGAGGTCTATCCGTTTGATTGGGTGGGCGGGGCATAGAGCGGGAGGTGTGGTCGGGAGGCAGAGGATTCCGGCTGAGACGTTGGGGTCAGATGGATGGTGGAAGGCGTGCGGCTGAGGTATCCGTCCTCGCCACCCCAGAATATTCCGCGCCTGCAGAGCGCACCAGATAAGCAGCTCCTGAAAGGCTGCAGGTAGTCGACTGTCGGGGGCACCCGCTCAAGCTGCATAGAAGTCTTTGGCTGCACTGCTCTCTATAACAAGCTTGTTGAAACATCGCAAGCAAGTGCGCCTCCACAATTTATACAATTATCATATATGATATTCGACAAAAATATTTTTATTCCAGTTTTCCGATGTGGAAATGTCTGGTATTATTAAAACTATGTGGAGCGTGAATTTACATTCGCAAACGATAATCTATTTATATGTCCGCTAATGTGTGGCGATTTAGTTCATGTTAAGTCACAGTAAAGTAATTTTTCTTTGTAGTTAATTTTGTAGTCTAATTTATTGCACAATATATTTTCATAATTAACTTTGCGATTTCTTCGAAATGTTATTAAACTCATCTAATAATGAACGGAAAATACAGAATGTACTTTTAAATTGGTAATTCTTCTACTTTGATGCACTTGCTATTATTTGAATTGAAATTTACGATCTACTTAATCCAATTTATTGAAAATAAATAACAGTTTCTCAGAAGAACTCGGCATTTTATACTTTTGGGATGTGATATAATTTACTTTTTTATACTCTCATTGAATAATTCTCTAATTAGATATAAACCCTTGCATAATGATAGGCATTATAACAGCTTCATTAAAGTACAGTTGTTTGTTATGCAGCTGTTGACCAATCACAGACACGTCTACAGTTGAAATGTAATCAATTATTAGTTACGTTTTTTACCTGTTTTGTTGGATTGGGTATATTACTGGCAAACCGCACACACCCACTCCTGTTTTCAAAACTTCAAAGAAAATCAGAATTTTGAAGCCCAAAATGGGGATTCTATTGTAACGAATATTGCGTCATCTTCCGGCGGCCACCACGAACTACCTGTATGCGCGGATTCCGTCATCGGCCGGCGGCCCTCGAACTAGCTAGTCCCAGAATGTTCTGGGGCTAATCACAAAGTCCAGAATATTCTCTACGGCACCCGCCGAGTATAAATACGCGGCGGCCGGCGACCGCGAGTCAGTCTTATGTCTGAAGTGGAAGCTGAGCTGCAAAGTGTGTGCATCGCGGTGAATAGCAGTCCAGTGATTGTGCTTAGTGACGTGAACCGTGGCCAGCGTCGTGAACTGTGGTCAGTGCATCGAAGAGTGGTCAGTGCTTAGGACTGCGCGACAGTGTAAGGGAAGTGAACAGTTTAAATAAATAATCAAAAGAAATGTAGTGTAAATAAATAATCAAGAGAAGTGTAGTGTAAAGGATAATCAAGTGTTGTCAGTGATTGTGTTAAGAAACAAAGTAAGCGCTTTTGTTCAAATAATACCATAGTATTAATTCACCACCTAGAATTGTAACAGTATCAATTATGAAATTGAGAAGAAATAAGAACAGGTACTGAACTTTGATGACATTTCTGTAATAAATTTAATCCTCGCCTTCTCTTATTTTAAGCTGGTCTGTGTTTTTGCTAAACCAATGCCACCCGGAACATGTAGGAGATTGTCTACTAGGTGACGTTGTTTTAATAATGAATTTGAAAGTAAGCATTGAAAGAAAGAGTTTAACTTACAGTAGATATCATTATCCATAGAAAAAAAGAAAAAGACTTTCTCGTGTCGTAATGTCACATCTCACTCGTGTATTACTATCCATCATATTTTCATAAACTACTACAGTGAATCGTTGTATCATTTATTACAAAATTTTCCATTCTAAACTGTTCTGATTATTTAATCAATAAAACCAACCAAAATATATAAAATATCAGCAAAACAACGTACTAGAAAGTAAAAATTATCGTTACAAAACGGAGCCCAAAACATTGACTTGAAAATTTCCTGTTTGTACCGCATTTCAGAGGATGGCAACGCAGTTCATCTGCAAACTAAAGTCTCACCAAAATGAGATTTGAAATGTTCCAGTCGTTAATCCATCACTCACCTCTTAATTTTACTAAACATAAGTGACTGGATCATGGTTTCACTTTATCAGTCTGATCTTGTCAATTCTAACTTTACGCCACTGTTCTTCACAATGCACAAACAGGCCGGTGCGGAAGGGAGGGAGTCTGCCATCTTATGCGCGACCCAGGAACGTACGCTGAGTTCATGCAGCACAAGGAAGCCTCACGCGTCCCGTATTTTTTTTAATTAACATCTATTTAATTCATTTAATTTTTACCCATTATTATATATTTTACTTTTTTTAAGATAATGTATTTCAAAATTAAAATTCACGCCATGGTGTAAATGTGTAATTTGTCACCGCGAAATTCCGTAAGCGACTAGGAGCTGTTTTGAACAGCGAAAAAATGTCTTATGTAAATATATCAATACTAGGGTACCCGTGCAATAACTCTCGCATGTGAAACCGCATCCTCTTCCCCATTTTTTTTATTTCTATATTAAGCCTGCAATATATCTTTATTCTTCCAGACCCTATTATTCTTCGTCTCGTGTTCTATATGTCTCCTTGTAATTGATAATAATGCAATACACCGTTGCCAATACAAATTATTCTTATTTAACGTTATTACCAAGCAGAGAGGTACACTCGTGTAGTTTAATTGCGAAGAATATCTAGTAATTAGTTTAATTTCACATACAGTTGCAGATTTCATAGGCTCTAAACGGTGGGATAGAATCGAGAAGCGTCGAACCGACAAAAATGTAATAGAATGTTTAAGATGATCTCATCCTGTAGAATACGGTGTGAGAAAGGTTTATTTGAGGAATTTGGTCTAAAAATTTTAGTTTTTAAGGCTTTAAAATGCTTCATTTAGGAGTTATTTAACGATATAGATTCAAAAATCCAACCGGGTGTTGCGGGTTGCATTTGCCTTCAATATTTAAATGCGTTTTTAAACCAAATCCTTCATATTTTTAAAGTCAAAGCGCAATTCGTCACGTCTACGTGAAATTATCTTTCTTTATAGACCACATTTATAAAGATAGGTTGCGTGCGAGAGCAGCAAAAGGTATGTATAACACTGAAATAATATATGAGGCGATAATCGATGTTGTAATTTTCTATACCAGCATTATAAACGACCTTTTCTGTTGCAAGAAATTGTTCATAAAAAGACCTTTTACAGCATAAATGATGACGTATTAGATTATATGGCACAAACCATTGCGTCATCACACATTCAGCCAATCGCAACGAGAGAATCTTGGGGATGTAGCGATAAATGGAAACACCGACCAGTTTTCTCGCACATATTTGAAATACCGGAAACATCAAAAGGAAGTTGTTTCCCAAAATTAATTTTGATTCTCTTAAAAATATATAATGCTGTTATAAAATTTAAAAAAAATAACGTATGCAACTCATTTATAATGTTGCTTTATTGGATTCATACAAACTTGAAAACTCGCCCTTGACGTCGCTCGTTTGCAAAACATGTACTCGTGCAATAAAGCTTAACATTATAAACGAGTTGCATAAAATAATTTACAGGCATGAATAGAGCGTGGACGGCGGTCCGTGGATTCCCAACCAGCGAGCAGCAGGATGGCGCGCGCGTTGGTGGGGAGGGGGGGAGGGGGGCGTTTCCGGGGATGGCACGTGGCAGGCGGTGGGCGAGTCGGTTCAGCGGCAGCACATTCCGTGCAACTGTGCGTCGGGGCGTAATGCAGTGGCGCGCCGGCGGCGGTCCGCGGATCGACACCCCCGCGGCCTATTCGAGCTTCTGATTAGCCCCGCCCCCCCCGCCCACACCCGCGCTAGGACTCGCGTACGTTATTCAACGGCGATATGTCAGCGTTAGCGGCCGGCCGTTATGAAGACGGGAATCCGGCGTATGCAATGCATTTGGGACGAGGCCCGTCGCGCCGCGCCGTGCAGCACAGTGGGTGCGACTGCGCCGCGAAGGCTGCTATGCGCTGCCAGCGTGCGCACGGAATAGGAACTACGCGGACACGAAAGCTACCCACAATCCGTGCGCCGATATGATGCGCTTGGTATTGAAAGTGTGTAAACAGCTGTACGACACGGCATTTGTTGTGTGGTGAATGGTGGTGAAGGTGTCTTTTATTTCCGTTACACTCGTATATTGATGTGTGTATAACTAGCAAAAACATACGTAACTCGAGGGGACATTTGCTTCGTATAAGCAAATATTAATATTGCACATAGACAAATATTAATAAAAAATGAAATAAAAAGGTAAAGAATTATACATGCATAACTAGTAGTGCTACAGAATGACACAGACTTTCTCGTAATAGTTTTTTTTTTTCATTGGTCTGGGCTAGTGTACCAGACTTGCCACATACTCTAGCCAGCTGCCATCTATATCATCCCAAAGTACATTTTTTTAAATTTTCGCAATTGTTCGGTTTCCTAATTGTAGAACTGAAAGATTAATTTAAAAATATTAAAGAAAAGTAAACCCTCGTCTTAAAAGTCAATTTTCATTCAAAAAATTGCAACCGTTTTTAAGAACATGTTGTTTAAGCGTTGCAAATTATGCAAAATTGAAGCTATTTTTTACAAAATATATTTGTTTCGGAAAATTTTATTTGAAATAATTTAAAGCACTTTAACTCACAAATTCAATGATGATTACAAATTGCTGTAAATGTGCATATTCACGACGTGAGAGATATTTAAAAGAAATTACAATTCTGTAATTTTTGAAAAAACAAAATAATACGCCAAAATGGATTTTATTTGATAATAAACAGTGCGATTAGCACTACCCGTTGGAAAAGTTAGAAGAAAGAATTTTGTAGCTGCTTATGAGCTGGCTCTTGGGGTTCCTGGGCGCAGTTTCAAGATGGCGGCCCGCGCTGCGTAGTGGCTCACGTAGGATCAAAGGAGCCGCCCTCTACTTTCCTTTCTGTCTCGTGTCTATTCCGTGGTGCGCACCTCGCTCGCTCGCCCAGGGGCAGCGCTGTGCGCGGTCACCGCCCCTGGGTTGCCTCCCAGCGGCAATCGCAGAGTTCATTCCAAAGGGAATCTCCATTAAACACAATTTGTTGTGAAGGGAAAAATTCATATTCAGCTAAACTGTTCAAGATATGATTCAATGGTTTTCAGATACCATTTAGCAGGAGAAAATCAGTTTTCGAACACTATGTTTTTTAGAACCCTGGAAAAACGTCTTAAGAGTATTTATTGATAAGTAAAGCAAAGAAACAAACGGAAATGTAGATACTTCACTTTGAAATGAGCTCTTAAATTCCCTCTATTCCCCGTTGGGAAACTTTGCAACTCTTTACTTGTTCCCGTTGCATTACTGAGGTTATCATTCAGCTTTTTATTACATACTTTTTAGTTATAGAGGTGTTAAGGACTAGTTTATTTCTGTACCTTGGGGGTAAATTAATTTTATTTAATCCTCTCAGTTACTATCACGACTAAAGCCTCTTGCTAAAGCGGTACGTGGTAAGTTCTTAAGTTCTTGGAACAAAGAACCCTTGCATACTTAAGAAAATTTACCATCATTGTTTATGCTTTACATTAAAAATACATATAATGTATGTAAAATTTGAAAAATGTGAAAGAAATCAATATACTGGTAGGTACGTAAAGTTAAGCCCCTTTTTCTCTGAGTTATTCCTTTCTGCATTTTGAGCATGTAATAAAAAACATATATGCTGTAACATAAAGAGTTATATCCAGATTTGGAAATATATTGAACTGGAAGGATTTTCAATGGCTGCTGAACGCGTCGATAACAAATAATAAAATGTTTGGCAATACATTTTCAAAACTCGTTTTTCCATGACGCCAATTTGGAAATAACTTCATACATAATAGGTAACAAAATATCCTCAATAAAACAGAAAAAAGTCCTATGCGTTCTCATATTGCATATTATCGCAAAGGAGTCCAATATGATCTAGAATTAGTCTACGATAATATATTACAGATATCATGGTTGACTATGGCCATTTTATTTGCCGTATACTTGCCGTGTGACGAAATCAGTTTTGTTTGCACGTGAAAAAATCAAATTTGTGGTATAATTGATAAAATAAAAGTAAGATTTTTCTTCAAAATTATGTTTCTACATATGTACGTATATTATCAATATATTACTATTTCATTTTGTGATAATTTCAGGTGAAATAAAAAATTGATCTCCTGTAATCAAAGTTTCTCCGAAACACAGGCTGGGTTTTATATTCCAGTTCTCGGGCATAATTATTCATAGCTTGGAAATTTAAATTTAGATAACATAATGAAGTTCTCAAATTTGATTTTATAAAGATTCTAGCAACTTATAATAAGCTTGATGTTGGCTGTTGATTCTGAAGTTTTGAATATTTTGCTTTGAAAACACTAATATGTTTACATTTTGTGTACTATAAGATTTAAACAAGATCAGATTTTCGCTTTAATGCTAATTAGTACCTATTTAAGTTTGTAACATCCATTAACTTCTCAAATTACCATTTAAGAGCAAAATAATGCAGGAGGAATTCGTGGAATTAATTTTCCCGGCGCTCAATTACAAACTCAGATCATAATTTTATTCGTGGTACAACTCCTATTTATAACAAGGTCATTTCTTGTTGAGTGCATCGTTTCTTAATATCAATAAAGATTCGTACCTGATATTTGTAATACTTAACGTCTTAATAAAACCCTGTTTATGTTTTTTTGTGTTGAATAATATATCGGACTGACAAGAGAAAATAATATTTAAGGAAATTTTATGCTGATATAAAATAATATTTTGGATATTTGTTGTAAATAATTACTTCTGTAATCGGTTATATTCACATGTGTAACTTCACGATAACTTTACCCATGTGTGTAACGGTAATACACATTCTTGAATGCGGATTTGAATGCACGACAGACGTAAAGAAAATTCACCTGGAAGACTGGCGCCTTAAAGCAGGCATGTCAAGAGCGCCGGCAAAGTGCTTTTTTACTTGTTACTTTATTTCATGTTTATTTTATTTTAAATTTTTGATTTGGATAATCATTTTGCCATGGGGCGGGAATATGTTTGAAAGGCTTATTTTTCTCTGTATTTATTTTTGTGTTGTTTTATTATTGATTTTGTTATTTGTTGTGTGGAGCGATAATGTAAAATATATGAACAATTCGACTCGTAGCCTATCTTCTCTAGTAATACATCCTCTTATAATTATATATCACTCTTACGGACAACTGTTTTAATGGACAAGTATCTTTGTTCCTAACCCGAACGTAGGAAGTTAATGCCATTATTGAACTCAAGTATATGTGACTTTGAAATCCTTTCGATTCAAAATATTTAATTTTACTCACAATTGATAAGTTCAAATATTAGCGATTTATTTTATTTATAAAAATATAAATGAGTCGATTCCCGGTCGAGACAAAAGTAGAGTTGTAGCTTTCCTTTAAAATCGTCCCAGTTTCTGTAGCTGTGCGATGAAGAAAAGATCAAGCAGGCGGATCTTGCTAGTTACAGTGATGAGAATACGTCATGTTCGCCTCATGTCGCTCTTACCCGCAAGCATGGGAATTTAATTAGGCCCAGGCAACGGGGACACCGGTAGCAGGTGGGCGAAGTCGGACGACCGACCCAATAACGCCAAATACAAATTATAAATGAATATCAATATCACTAAATTTGCAGCAACAACTGATAACTGACTTTTCCAAAAGATGGTCTTGGGTCACGAATGTAGTGATGCACAGCCACCCCACACGTTTTTACAACTCTTACTTTTAAATCTCGCGCCAGTAACGCAGTGCCCGCAAACTCCAGTAAGCTACTGGTAGCTACCTTCCCCGCAACATTTACATGCCTCCTTTATGTTGTCCAGCCTTCCAGGTGAATTTTCTTTACGTCTGTCATGCATTCAACTCCGTATTCAAGAATGCGTGTTCCTGTTAAACATTAGGGTAAGTTTAGGCAAAGCGTCCATCTCTATTATCGATAATATAGATCTATTGGTTTATTTTTTTATTAATTTTCGTATACCTAACGTGTTTATATGATTTTTGAGGAGAACCTAGAAATTATTAAACGCTTTAATCGTAATCCAAATCGCGTTCCAGAACGTTAACTGCGATGGAAATGTACAGATTAATATTATTTTTAATTTACAAACATTTACAAATTTAGATTGAGGTAACATTTATAGAATTTATGATTAGAAATATTGTTACATATGATAAGTAATAATCAAATTTTAATCTACAAACAAATTCTTACGCTTTGCAAAAATATGTACAATATTTTAAAAAAATGTTGCAGTAAATGGTGCAAACACAAACAAAATAGGCGTTTCAGTAAAAATTTAGTTTATGTGAATAGTTTATGCAATTTGCCTTGTGAAATACTCAATGCGGAGAATTCATTTCCCGCAGAAAACGTGTCTTGGTTTTTTGTTTTGATGCATGCAAATTTTCGCACATTACACTATTTACATATAAAGCTGGCTGGCTAACAACGAATCAATAATGAATACATTATCTGTGTCTCATGTTTCACTACACACTTTTTTCAGTTTCACCTCACCTGCGAGTCTTCAGCTCTTTTGTGATCGTGATAGTGAGAAGAATACAATACTTTTCTCGAGCTATAATCGTGTCGCCATTAGCGAAATTTGGGAAAGTGGGAAAAAAGGGACAAACTGCCTTATAACCTTGAACCACAGTAGACAATAAAAATACGGAAATTAAGAAAATTGGTGTAAATAGTGAGCATTCGAAGTCGTTAGGTGAAATGTGTCGATCGCTCAGTTAAATATGGATGCGTGATACTTATTCGCTTACTGATGATTTTATTGGTGATAGTTGCATAAATGTTACAGTCTTGTTTTACTCCCTTTGATATGCACCACATGGTTGTATTCATTAGTGAATTCTATAAAAAAACTAAAATTGCTTTTATCTGCTGCACATCCAACATATTGTAGACACTAACAAATACCATTCAAATGACAGAGATGTATGTCTTAGAACAAGAATAATATGTACTAATGTAAAATAAGTTATATATATATATATATATATATATATATATATATATTAATGTAAAATAAGTAATATGTACTAAAGTAGAATAATATGTTCTAAGACCTATGTCTTAGAACAATTTATTGCTTATTTATCCTTGAAAATAGATTTTATTACATGAGAGCTTTTTCTAAATTCAATATTCATGTAGTATTTGTTTGTGTAGGAATCACAGAATTTTGAAAATGTGCACAGAGTTCACATATCCCCATAGCACGTCATACGCAGTTTCAACTGTTTTTTGACGTAAAATAAATAAATAAATAAGAAAATAAATGTATCAATCATTACTTACCGAAAAATTCAGTATATCAATTTATTTTATGGTGTTCTCCAGAACATTAACAAAAATAAAATCTCATAACGCCACATAACAGAAGGAATGCTTTATTTTTTAGCAGCTGAAGTTTTCCTCTGGTTTATAATGATATTTTTCAGAACCTTACTAATAGTACATCTGCATGAGTAGTATATTTTCATTTCATAACTCTTGGCACTGCAGTGGCGCTATAAAGTAATAACGTCATTGATAAAAAATACGTTCTGGAAATTTCGAACTTCCATATCGCTAAAAATTATACAATTTTTTCTCGTATTTCACCAGAAATGGAGAGGCAACTTTATCGGAACATCGGTTGCCCACAAGCCTGGACACGGTATCTCTCACAAACACGTCTACCAATTTGGAACAAGCAATCTGCATTCTCGTCAACGCGTTGATCCAAAATGGCGCTTTGCTCACGAGACGTCAATCAGCGTTTGCAGTCATCAGAGTGGCCGCTGATCCCTCCTCAATTGAACTCACGTCGCTCGCGGCCTTTTTTGACAGTGGCCCGAGGCGAAGGCAGGGCAGAAACTTTAGATTATACTTCGTTACTCTTACTATATATTGTAACGGAATAGAATTTGCACGATAAAGTGAGACACGAAACTTTATTGTAAATATGATAATAACGAAATTTCAATTAACTTATTAGCTAGGTCCGTAAATTTTCCTGCAAATTGAAATAGTTATAAACGTAGAATAAGAAAGTAATTAACCAAAAAATAAAAAAGCAGTCGATTTGTGTGAATTGTTTTTTTTATTTATGAGTTAATCTTTCTTTCTGAACAAATACATTCATTTCGTTTGTAAATAATAAACAATTTACATATTTCTGGAGTGTTTCTATGCTTCTGGAATGCAAATTTTTGCCTAGAAATGGTTTTTTCAAACCACCTTTTGAGTTATTTTTGCGGCTCATGCATTCGAAATACTCAAGTAGTTTAAAAGACAAAATATTCTCAAAATTGTCTTAAGAGCTTATTTTTGAATTTTCGACGTTTCCTCCCTGGATAGTCTGTATTCATATTTTTCTGACTCTAATAAAGTTGAATACCATTTTATGGAACGTAGAGACATATCATTAACGTGAAGTAAATTAAGCCACCTTACGTTATCTCTCTCCCATTCATATCGCCAACAATGAACTTCTCGGAAACACATTTCAAATATCCATCTCTGCATAGTACGGCAACACCGCGTGAGATGGTAATATCAAATTATTGTAATAAACGTTCGTACAAAACTATGGAACTAATTTTCTTTCAAATTTTCTTTCGAATTAGGTCCTGAATGAAACGCTCAAAGTAATAAATATTCCAAATTAATAACTGTGATATGACACTTCACGCAAATGACAAAGCACGTACTTCCTCGCAATATACGTAACACTTACGTATGCATTTACGTTGCAACTTCGTATAAGTATAAATTTTCGAACCAAGTGTACTACAATTTGTAATATTAATTTAATTAATATGAAGTTAAACAATGAGAAGGGAACTTCCAAATATCCCACTGCGTTTAATCGTTTCTCAAATTACGTTCGCGAAGCGCAGGAAATTCGAAGCGGGCGACTATGTTTGACGCCAAATTACACAAAAAATACTCATATTTTCGAACAATTGAACGTGACATTATTTGAAGATCTGTTTTTGGTGAAAACATTTCTTAAGAAAAAAAGTCTACATCCATGATTGTAGTGGTAGGAAGAGTCACCGAAAAAATATTAATTTTTGCTATTTTCAAAACTTCAAATATTCCACGAAATGAGAGTAGCACCATAAGCGGATCTTAAGCGTCCTATACGTTATCCAAGGTCAAAATTTAATAAAAAATTGGTGCCGTTTTTGAAAAAAAATGTTTAAACAAATTTAACTCTTAATTATTTAATAAAAATTAAAATTTATAAAATATAAAAAATATTAAAAATTAAAATTTATTTATTAAAAATTTATTATTTATAATTCTCGCAAAATATTGACATTTTCGATATACTAAAAATACTAATAAAAATACCAAAATATCCAAAAAAGTGTAAATTGTACATGATCTTATTTCAAAATCTGTCTTTATGGAACAGATTTTCTTAATGGAAATATCTCTATCTTTAATATTTTAGTTGTAGGAAGACGCCTAAAAAATTTGAACTTTTGCAACTTTCGAAAAAACAGGGTTTTTAGCGAACATGAGACCAGCACCACTCTCTTCAATGCCCTTCACACAATCTAATAACAAAACTTAATTAAAAACGTTGAAGCCATTTTTTAAAGATTGAAAATGTCCCAGGGGCATCATGTAAAGTTACACTCAAAATTAAAATATCGGTTTCAAATTCAAGGGTCCGTGACATCAACAGGATTGATTGGGGAATATAATTTTTGGAGAAAATCGGCTGAACGGTTTAGCCGCTAGCATTGTTCACAGACAGACGGATGGACGGACGGACGGACGGACGGACGGACGTCTTGCCGTCAATCGATTTTTTGGTATCAAGAACCCACAAACCAAAGATTTTGTCTACTCCATGTGTTAGAGGATTTTTTCTAAATTTAGTAATTGGATTTATCCACTTTTTGGTTACCAGAGCTCGACAAAAAGAGTTTTTCTGACTACAATTCATCGCTTTTTCCCGCAGAAGTATCTTCATATGCGCGAGAAAGTCGAGGGAACATTTTGTTTATTTAAAAACAATATGAGTTATTCTAGAAAGTGGAAAATATTTCATAAAACAGTAAACAATGTAAACAATCATTTTACAAAATTCTCATTTTACTATATTGTACCATCGCACAAGACAGACACGAAGAATAATACAGCAAATGCAGTGGGAAAGTATATTAAACATATCAATGGAATTGTAAACAAAAAATAGGAATTTCATTTGCATTCATCTGAGATTTCTCGAAATGTTGAAGAATTGTAGCATATACTCCGTTAACGAATGAAAAAATACTATGTTTATGTAATTATTTTAAGAATAATAAAATGTTAAATGGAAAAGATCAACAAACAATTATTAAGATAAGGTATCCGAAGTGAACAAGAGTTCTAGAGAAGTAAGAAAAAACAAAGCTATTGCGAAATGATAAATAGAGACCGAAAAGTTCAATATTATCCATGAAAAAGAATAAAGTATGCTTTATTAGCTACATGAGTCACGGATTTGAATGATATTTCCTCAATTAAGGCAGAAAACATCTATCGAAATATAGAAGGGTTGTCTGACAACAGTACAACATTTCTGTTTGATTTGGTTTTGATTTTATGAAATATAACTAGGAATATCACGAAATTGTGACAAACACTATGGCAATGAAGTATTTGTACGAGAATTCAAAATACAAGGAAGAAGTATGTCGGAAAGAATGCAACGAATGACGGACAAATGTAACAATTCGAAGATAAAGGAAGAGATATGATGACATTTAAAGAGAAACACTACCAACCTGACGTTATTGGTACACGTCTGATCTAAAGTAAGGAGTGGCGTGGCATTAATAGGTAAGCGCGGTAGTTCAGAGGCCATTAGGGAAGGTTTCTCTCTCCAAGGCGTGATTAAAGTTAGTCAATTACCTCGAATCACAAGTAGTTACAGCTGCCGCAACAGGGAAAACCTCTAGAAACTAGTCACCGGTAAAGGTTCTCTACATCTACGTGTTCTATAATTGAAATGAGATTAACCTCCTGTAAAGTACTATCATGACATAAAAATAGAATATCTTTACAACAAATAAAGAATTCATTGCAAGGGATTAAATAAAATTTTCTATCAATAAATCTCAGAGTGGAGATAGATAAAATAAGTTTGTATAAACGTTTGAAGCGTGACCACAGAATAGATACTATTATTCGTACTACTCTTACAGCTGTTTACGCACTTTCAATATGGCGACCATGCGCATCATATCGGCGCACGGATTGTGGGCAGCTTTCCTTTCTGTATAGTACCTATTCTGTAGAGTGACCGTCCATGAAAAGCCTGGTATTGGCCACAAGATACGTAGAAACTGTGCACCTTCAAAAAGTTTTCCGTGCAGTGCAAATTCAGATATGGAAGAGAACGAATCTAGTGTACTGAGAGTCGAGTTGTGACGTGTCTAATCCTACATCACTGCCACTGCGAAAATTCCGGAAAGCTTTTCCGTTTGGAACTCTTGAGGTGGATAGATGCACGTAGAAGACCACTTTCCGCAAGAGTGGACCGCGGGCGGAAATAGAGATATCCATGTCGCTGTAATAAGACTTGATCTAAAGGTATAACAATTTTGCTATCAAAAAGTGTAAGCATTTGATTTAAAAAAAGGTTTAATTAATTATTTAACTCGAAGAAAAAAGAGAATGAATTTTGCAGGTGTGCAATAAACAGGCATGTGACAGCATTCGTGTGCCTAATTAGGAATTCATTCCAATGCTAGACGTAATAGTCACCTCAGCATTTATTTATTTATTTATTTATTTATTTATTTATTTATTTATTTATTTATTTATTTATTTATTTATTTATTTATTTATTTATTTATTTATTTATTTATTTATTTATTTATTTATTTATTTATTTATGTATTTATTTATTTATTTATTTATTTGAAAACTTGCTGAATTCACAAATAACGTTTCTGAAGATATTCCTCACGGAAGCTAGCAAGGAATCTCATAAGTGAGATCCACAGCTCAGTGAATTTTCCCTTCCCCGTCATGTGGCTCATGTGAATATTCCAGGGAACACGATCTGTACCCTGTAACCCGTAAATAATAACAAGATTCTTTCCGCTACTGCCCTCGGCCAAATGAACGGTTTTGAGAGTTGATTGGGATTCGCTGGGAAAATTATTCGTGACGCGCCATGCAGTGCTTGAAGGGAGGATGTAAATACACCAAGACCAATTTCACAGCCTCAACACAAATCTACAACTCACGCTTTGCTCAAAATTCTAAAAAGCCTTTGCAATGCAATAACTGCCGATCAAGGATAATAATAAATAAAAAAAAAGATTAGCTCAGTTGCAAAATCCAGAACCAAATGAGGGTAATACTTTAGCAAAATAAGGCGGTAAATAGTATTTTCAGACACTAAAAAATAGTAAAATATAGTTATTTTAATAAAAAGGAATTAATGGAAGTGAGATTTACATATTTCATTTACCAGAGGAGTATCTAATAGATGGAACGACATTATTAAAAATTTAAATACTGACTATGCTCGGATTATGTAACCGTACTCTGTGGTAGTTTTGCCTGTGCTAATTGGAGGATGTAAATATAAATATATATATATTCCTGTTTAAAAAAATGTGCGTAATTAAAAAGTTAGTAGAGTAGCGTTTAAAAAGTCATAGTGCGTATTTTTAAAATTGCAGTTTTTCTGTATACTACTCGATACAAAACTATTCGAGAATTTGTAATGAAAAATCAACAATATGTAACAAGCACTATATTGACCCAAATGGTGATTTATTTTACTACTGTTTTATTTTCATATGCTGGGTGATGCTTTAAAGTATATGTGCTGTACAAGTGAAATTTATGTTTATTCAGAATTCATGTTAATTGTATTCGAGAATTGTGTATCTACATGTATTGTACAAGTGATAAATCAAGATCGTCTTTCTACGAGGTTTGGGAAATATTTGTAGCTTTATTTTCATAAGTTTGAGTGAAATAATATTCTTTTTCAAAACAGGTTTTTGACGTTAGCGAAACTACTGAAAGGTGCCCACTCCCAATAACACACGAATAGGTGAGGACTGAAAATGGGGAAATTTCCATTTAGATTTCCGGAAAACTGATTTTGAATGGGCTGTATTCGAGGAGAGTAACGGGAAAAAGAGTTGAAGTACTGATAGGGTAAATCCCGTATACTTTATTTCTGCTTTAAGTACTACGTAGATATTCTTTTAATTTTTGGAACACATCTTTCTCACATTTCTCAGCAACAACAAATGAGGAGCAACTAATCAAAACGCATATTGTCCACTGATAGAAAAATTTGAGTTTGGTGTGAATCGTGTTATTTTTAATATGTTTTATACGCTCTGCATTCAGATTTCTTCAACACGGATTTTAACACATTAAATTAAATGCGATTTGAAGAAAGCTGAAAGCAGGAGCGTGTAGAGCGTGTTAAAAACTGTACGATTTCATATCAAACTCTACGTTTTCCACCAGTGGACAATATGCGTTTTTATTAGTTGCTCCTCAAATATACTCAACACTTTAAATTCATGCTTATTTTTATTGCTGAATGTTCCGTCAATGTAAATATTTAAAAGCCACTTCAAACTTTACCTACGTAGGGGACAACACATCTACACAACAATCATACCATTGGGTTTGATTTCCAAATTTAGAGTACTACGAGAAAAAAGCAAGTCTCGTGAGTCACTATTAATGACAGGAGATATTGTGGAATCTTGTTAAGGTATATCGATCGGCTCTGTCGTAATGAGGGATCATAAATGAGTCACGCAAGTACAGTATACGCGTACTTCAGGACGAATCGAACAAACTGACCTTCACCTTTCGGACGAGTTTCAACACCTTTTATTTCTAAACGATATCTTTATTACTAATTTCCAATGTGCGCAAATATTGAAAGGAAGCCGTGTAGTCTCCGAATATTTGGGAGGTGTCAATAGTGTTGTTAGTTACTCAGGAAGAAAACCATGAAACGGTTTCGAATTGGACTAAAAAAATACAAACACGTGATTATTATTTCGGCTTGCTACTTTCGCAGCGCAATAGTGAGTGTGAGTCACAACTTACGACACAGTTGACATCATATGTTGGCAAGGCTCCGAGAAAAAGGCCGCTCGCTATTAAATATTTGCTATATATATTTGTTTACTGTAATGTTATACGAGGTTATTTCTTTTGTTGTTCATGGAACAGTGGGTCTGCCACTTTTTGGAAGACCATTTTGTGTGGTTTTGTTGAGTAGAACGTTTGCTGCTGCATGCTATTAGTTATAATTAAAAAATGTATAGAAAGTTAGAAAATATATAGAAGTTTGTGATCTTAATACTTTTCAATCTTGATATGGTATTGCATTGTAATGTGTTTAAGTCGTATTTAAATCGGTTTCCAAGTGATGTAATATTTGTTTCAATCACTTCGTCAGTTGTTTTATTGACTTTTTGTGATTATCGGTGCGTCAACTGGTGAGGTCAGTAAGACATGATATACCCCTGGAGGGGGCGGTGTACCTCTCCAAGTAGAATGTGAAATGCTATGTCGAACTACATGCGTTGCTTCGCTGGTGTTCCATCCTCCATGTATCTCCACCAGGGGAGCACCACCCGTACCTGCACAAGCTCTAAGCTGTCTCCAGGTCTCCCCATACGAGTGTTAGTGTAGTTCGTGTAAGTATAGAGATATTACTACAAGAAGGGACCGTTTTGACATGTACTCCTTGGCTACTGATGGCAATATAACTGCAAGTTACTATTGGTTTTGTCAGTGTGTTCGTTTACAGTTCGCTCATTTGCAAATGGCTTCATCACTATCTCTTACAACGTCATCGCCGTGCATGACGTTAGTTTGTTCCCCGACATGTCAAAGTAGTTCCTTCTTAGAGTAATTCCTCTATATAAGTGTGTGAGTGTGTGTAGTTGGTGTAAGGGGAGATGAAGGAACAAGGATGAGGATAGCATGATCGCGCTCGGTCCGTGGCCATTTGTTAAAGCGCCGCTCCACGATTAGCATTCGGTGTCCGCATCTGGCATTTGATGGATAAACTACCACCGTATCAGATCAACCTGCCCCTGGAATTCTCTTACAGACAGCAGCTGAATTCGACTTAGCTACATAGCTAGCGTCGAAAATCCGCCTTGATCGAGACTCGAACCCTAGGACATCCCGATAAGATATACTGCAGTAGCAACTGCCACTACTCAGAGCCATCTCACCCGGTGTCAGTAGTTTGATAATGCTTTTAAAAAAGTGTACGTGGGAGCGATATAATTTTATGCCACTGTTCTGCCGTGTTCTATCACAGATTCTGATATCCATATTCAAGTATCATTTCACGAGCAAGATCTACACCTTCCAAAAAGTGTCTTCAAGCGACGTATCAGGGTAAAACACCTTCCGGTCGTAACGCGTGTATCAGGTAGTATACTTCTAACAGGTAAAACAAAGCGCTGTTCGCAAAGACTATATTCACTGAGCAGCCGTATCCGTGCTTTCCGGCGCAGGCGCCGCGTCGCACGCCCGTTTTACAGCGTGGCTGGTGCCCTCCCCGCCTCGCCCCGTCCGTGTTTGCTCGCGCGGAAACGAGCGACGGCACGCTGTGGCACGCACACGCCGTGCCCACCCCCACTCCGCCCACTTGGATGGCGCGCTGCCGACTACCCCGTAGCGCTAGCGATGCCGGCTCTGTACCGGGAGCGGTAGCTCAGGGCATCAACTGATGTCACTGCAGCGCCCCTGACCGGGACGTCCTAGGTTCCCACTTCCCACGGCGGCAGGACTTTCGACACAAGCTTTTCAGCTAGGTCGAATTTAGTCGCTGTCTGGAGGAGAATTCTAGCGGCCGGCTGCTCTGATCGGTAGTTTTCCGTGGTTTCTCCCATATACACCAGGCGAATGCCGGAGCAGTACCCTAACAAACGGGCCACGGACCGCGCGCGATCTGTCCTTCCCATTCCTTGTCCTATCCTCTCCCCCTTACACACACACTTACACTAACATGCATTACACTACCACATATCCCGGGAGACCGGTCGGGAGCTTAGAGCTTGTCCCGGCTGGGGCGGTGCCCCGCTGGTGGGAGAGTCCTGGTTAGGGGGAACCCACTAGCCGACGGATCTCGCCATCCAGCGGGGGAAAGATCACCGCCATCTTCCGAGGAAAACAACATGCACTACACTAACGGGACTAATGACCGGAGCAGTTGACGCGCCTGGAAACACGAAAAAATCAATCAATCAATCCGGCTCTGCATTGTTGCAGCGTCGCTGCAAACCTTATGACTGTTACTAATTTATCGGGTTACTAAAGTTGTTGCCGGAGATGTATCGTAGGGACAGTCCATAAATTACGTTAGGCCTTTAGGGGGGGAAGCGAATCTCACGTAATCTTACGTGGCGAGAGGGGGTCTCGGCGAATACCACGTATTTTTTCGCTAAAAAAGAGTTAAATTGCGAGAAAACTGTTACACGTTAAGTTAAACAGGTTCTATACTAAAAATATGGTTAAATCTTGCACAGTAATTGTAATCGCGGTTATGTGAATGCTACAATAAGTAGCATAGTATACTGAGAAAAAGAATCTAACAAAAATTACCTAACGTTTTATCATTAATGAGATAAATCTCATTGTCTGTATTTTTACAGAAATTTTTAAAAATAATTACTGAGCGTTTGGTAAATATAACCTAATTTTTGATAAAACTTACTCTTAAATAAATATAATTAACCAAATTATATTTTTTAAATAAATACCAATGCATTCAATCACAAATTAAAGTATTTACATTAAAAAATTCGCAATTTGAAAAATTTCACTTGAGCTTACAAGGGGTTGGAGGGGGTCGAGTCAGATCTCCCGACATCTCACCAACGGGGGAGGGTGAGGCGAAAAATCGCCAAAAGAGCCTCACGTGATTTATGGACGGGCCCTTATTGACGACAGATTTCTAACTCTTTCACACTTTCCAATTTCATTTTAACTTGACACATGTCTTACAATCGTATGCGAAAATGCATGTTTTAGTTCTGTAGAAGCATCGTTTAGTCCCAGAACAGGATCTGCTCTGTTAACATTAAATGTGACTCATGTTCATTTTCCTTTAATAGACTCATTCTCGCGTTTTTCTCATCCACTCACTCACTTACTTACTCATTGACTCGATCACTTACTCACCCAACCATCCACCAACTCACACACCCACCGAAGTATCCTCCCACCAATTCAGCCATCCAAAGAGCCCCACTTCTAGCCTCCCACCTATCCAGACACCCACCCATCCAATCAATCAAGCATCCACCCACCTACCGAAGCATCCAGCCAGCCACCCATCCAATCAACGAAGCATCCGCTCACCCACCAAAGCATCCTTTCACCCACCCACCGAAGAATCCAACCCACCAAAGCATCCAACCACTCACTTACCCACCCCTCTCCCACTTACCCACCCACTCAACAACTTCCTCATCCATCCACCCACTTACTCATCCGTTCATTCATGTACTTACTCGCACACACACATACGTACCTCTTCCATCTCTAACTCGGAACGATTCTAACACGTCCCTTCTAAAGCCATCATTCTTTACGTTCCATATTTCTGAAGTGGTCCCTCATCCAAATTATCGCTTTTTATCTGTCACTCTGGCATGTCAACGTGAGGTTGACAGTCCCCCACATCCTCACTGATTCATACACGTCTTTACCTTAACTCTCTAATCATCGCCGTGTCTTGTTCTTTTCCTACTTACCCTCATCTATAACGCCACGGTTTTTCAGCATTACGCGTCTTCCACACTGTCCCTTCTTCCGCTCCCGTCGCCACTGAGGGCTTGCACACGGGGCGCGTAATAAAACGAACACCCTTCGCGCCTTCGCACTCTCGCCGCACCCCCCCTCCGGCGGCGGGAGCGTAGCTTTTTCGCGCCTCTCCTCGCCCCTCCTCTGTCCTTCTTGTCCCCGCCCGCGCCAGCGCGCGTAAAAAGGAATGTTATAGGCAAAAATCGCGCCCGAGTCTTGTCAACTTTTACGCGGCAGTATTTCCGTCTCGCTAGGAGTAGCGTCGTAAGCTCAGGCTGCAGTAAAAATTGAAACTCGCGAGACGGCGACGCCGGGGGGTCGGCGGTGAGGACGCGGGAGGGCGGGTTGGAAAGGGAGGGGAGGGGAGGGGAGGGACGTGACACCGCCGTTGTCGCGTTTGCATCCGAATCTGCGGGGGTGTCTCTGGAGAGTATTGTTTGCTATTTTGCTCGTCTTTGTTTCTACGGCCCAATGAGTTACCACAAAACATGCTGTTTTCTTCTAGTATCTCACGCTTTCCCAGACAACGCGCTGTTTTCTTTGCAGCTGCTATCGCGACAATCCTTATCCTTTTTCGGTTTTTGTTTCAACTGATCCCTTTAGTACACGTAGATATTTGTTTAAACTATATTTACTACGCATTTTTTGTAAGTTCTTGCTTTTATATAATTGGGATTAGAACTGGTGTTATAGTATTACACAATTGACATCATCTCCGTTACTCTCATGTTGTGATGAAAACGAACTTCACATTCTCATGTTGATTGTTTTGTACTACAAAACATATTTATAATTACATTCACTATGGTTGTACATTCTCTTTGTGAACTCTCGTTGAAGTAAACTTTTTGATTTACGTACACATCACAGACAGCATTTAGATTTCATAGTGAAATTACACATCACTCAGTTTCACGTAAATCAACAGTGGTCTCTATTTCCACCCTGAACATCGAGCTTTGTTCCAAAACGTATCTTCACCACATTCTCAACACCACACATCTCAATGTTGTCACACATATTTCACGCTCTTCTTCTCATTCCATGCCCTCCACCTCAGCCACTGCCTTCTTCCTCGCCTACGCAGCCAGCAGTGTCCCTTCCGATTGTCGTGCTTAGTAAACAAGCCCGCTCCTTTTCCCTCCTCTCTCTTTCTCCCCTCTCCTTCTTTTCGGTTTCCCTGCAACCTGGCGGAGCACGCGGGCGCAGCCAACCTCCTCCTCCACGCCGCCACCGCCGACGAAAAATACGACAGTCGCCAGCGGCGGCCCGGCCCGCGAACAAATTAGCCAGCCACCTGGCTTCTTTTTGTGTGGCGTCCCGGGAAAGCGGCGAAAATAATATTCTTTTATGTAGCGGCGAAGCGCGCACTCGCACGGGGTTCTAACTCTCGAGCGTCCGCGGCGCGGCTCGGCACGGCACGGCACGGCTCCCTGAGCGCGCAAGTGCATTGTTTTTCGCTCGGCCGCGACCGCCGCCCTCGCGTACACGTCCAACTCCCGCCCCCGCAACCCCCACCGACGCGTCTCCTTTTGTGAGACGTCATTCACGACGTGAAACTCGCTTGAGAGATAGTGTCTCCGTCGAGAAGCGCGACGGGAGGCGGCCTTCTGTGAGATTTTTTTTTTTTACGTCGTCGAGTCGCGAAATTGGTGCGAAGATTTATTCGCTAATAAAATTTTCACCGCTGCAATAAAATGTATACTGGTCGGGGGGTGGGTGCTATTTATACAGCAAGACTTGTGAAAATATTGACTTTTGTCTTATTGTTTTCTGAGAAAGTGATGCTGCCTCCAAACGGGGCGAGAAAGCCGGAGGATTTACAAAACGGGAGGCTTGTTTACGTAATTTGAACCAGATGTTGGAATTGAGTTTATGTTTTACTTCGTCTCTGTTTAATATTAAGTTCTTTCTCGCTGCCTCTACCAGTTGACTCATGCATATTATTCGGTTACAACAAAATGTATCATTCCTTATTGAAAGTGACAAATTCATTACTTTATATTAATTAAAGTATACGTAATTCTCTAAGAGATAAGTTTCAAAATAATTTTCAGTGACGAAAATACTCAATGTCTTAATTGTTTTTACTATAAAATGCAGCTTCCCGTTTCCTTCTTTTGTAGAGGAGCATTAACACTATCTCGTTTAAAGTTTGGGAAAAAAACTGCTAGACTGCAATGCATTATAAAATTTGTAGCCGCTACGTACAAATAATATCCCCTCCTATTTTAAGACATGCATCACGGAATGAACATAAAGATGTCTGAAAGGAGAAGTAAATTACGTAGAAAACGAGCTGCCGTAATAAGGGCAAACCGTGACAATCTCGATTTCGTTGAGCACACCCGGAGATAGGAAAAAGCATGCCACCATCTTAGTCACATGATTAGTCGATTTTACGACAAGTTGGGAGAGTCGTAGTTACAAATCATCGCGGAAAATTCTTCAGACTTTGCCGCGAGGCGCGGGTTCCTAACTGGCTCCGATTCCGCCCACGGAAAATCCGCCGTTGCCTCCGGCTCGCCCCGGGAACTCTCCCGGAGGAAGTACCGTGCAGGCGGGATTAAACGGACGTATTTATTCTTCCGATGCCGGCGTCAGCGATTATTCGGCGCATTAGTCAGTCAGTATTAGTTTATGCGGCCAGCGCTCCCGGTTTTCCCGGAGATACGGACCGGCCCCGGGTGCTCCTTCTCTTTCCCTTCCCATCCCCACCCTCTTCTCCCCTCCCACTCCCCGCTACCCGTTCACCGCACCGTACCCCGCATCGATAAAGCGGACGTAGCCGAAATTAACCGCGCGTGCCGCCGCCAGGGCGCAGCTCTGTCGCCGCTGTGATTTGTAACGCCAGTAATTATTTCCTATACACACACCACGTACGGTACCATGCGTATGCGAGCACACACACACACACACACACACACACACACATACACACACACACACACATACACACACGCAGTCGCGCGTCGCAACCGCCCGCCCGGATCGCGGCCCGGAATGTAAATTCAAAAATAAAACAGAGGAAAAAATGTACAAAAATGGAGGTCGGTGAGTGGGGTGGGCGCGGGAGGGGAGTGAGGCAGGGGTGGAAGAGAAAGCCCGTGGCAGAATCTAAATGGGAAACGTGCAAAGAGAGAGTCGGACCGCTTCGCGACGTGCTAGAGGCCGATAAGGCAGGGAGTTACGCTGCCCCTAATGAAAACCTGAACTGCGCACCCCCCCCAGACGCGGTTATTTAGTTGGGCCGTAAAACCGCTGGGAGGGGCCAGCGACGCGCCGCTCCTCGACGCTGCTCGCCTCGTCCTGGGACAGCCCCGCCCCGCCCCGCGACGGGACGCAACCAGCCCGTGTCCAGGAAAGGCGCCACTTGAGAAGACCAGAGCGGCGACGGCGGAGGAAGTGAGACTGATTGATTCATTGAATGTTAGTGATTTTGGGCACGTCAACTACTAAGGACATTGGTCCCGAAAGTGTAGTGCGTGTTTTGTTCCTCGGGTGGTGGTGGCGGTGGTCATCCCCCACTGGATGGCGAGATCCGGCGCCGACCTACCGTCGGTTAGGACTCTCCCACCAGCGGGGCACCGCCCCAGCCGGGACAAGCTCTAAGCTCCCGACCGGTCTCCCGGAATATATAGTGGTGTAGCACATGTTAGTGTAAGTGTGAGTGAGAGGGGAGATGATAGGAAAAGGAGAGAAAGAAAAGATCGCGCGCCGTCCGTGGCCCGTTTGGTAGGGCACTACTCCGACATTCGTCTGGTGTTGATCGGAGAAACCACGGAAATCTACCGATCAGAGCAGCCGGTCGCTAGAATCCTCCTCCAGATAGCGATTGAATTCCACCTAGATGAGAAATTAGTGTCGAAACTCCTGCCACTGTCGGGACTCGAACCTAGGACCTCCCGGTCAGAGGGACTGCAGAGACAAAAGTGAATACCCTGAGCCACCTCTGGCGGTGATGATGTGGGGAACCAGGCGACATCTCTCTACAAAGCAATGGTGCAAGGGTAAGGTGAATGGTACACTCATTTAGGTGATTGAAGGAAGTAAAAACGTAGATTTAGTAAATATGAGCACGAATTCTTTGGAATGGCGAAGTGAGAAAGGCAGAATAAATAGCGATTAATTCGGTTGCAAAGTGAAAATTGAAGAAATGTAAGTTGGAGAATAATGTATCTTAACTCATTTATCTTAAATCAAATAAAGTAAAAAGTTATCTAAAATGTAGTTAAATAAATGATCGTAAGGAAAAAAGACACCAAATTTAATATTAATGCATTTGAGAGCTATTTGTTTATTTAGATAGTAATGACAAAATTATACAAGAAATGAAACTTGGCAAGTGATTTAGTACCAGCGACATGCGTGACTGTTGGGTGACGATGAATGTACACCAAATGAGTGAAGTCAGTGATGATCAGTTCAGCATCATTTTAAAGAAATTAGAAACGCTACGTGGATAATATCATCTGAAATGCACTCCGCAGAAGTGTCGAGAGCAGTTTAAGCGAAATCGCTGTCGGTGCGCTCAATTTCGTTACAAACCGCAACGTGGCCAGGGATGGGCCACCGAGGGCTGCCTCGTGGCCGTTTCGACTTTCGGCCAGCGCGCTTCACTTGTTCGCCCACGGCACGTGTTCTCCCCCGTCCCCGCTCCCACCCCTCCCTCCTTTTTGCTCCCCCTGCCCTTTTCCTCCCTTCCCACACGTCTCCGCCCTCCCTTTCCCGCCGGGCCCCGCCCCCTCTCCCTCCCATACCGTTCCGCACTTTCTTCCCGCTCCCAGCTCTCCTTCGCCCTCGCTCGCGGTCCGCCCCGGCCGGCCTTTTTATTACAGCGGCACTGTCGAAATCTTGCTCGTTTGACTTCCGCTCTCGCGGCGTCGGCCCGCGCCCGTAAAGCGGAAAAGAATTAAGCCCCTGCGCAGCGGAGTGGTCGTTTGAACGCTCTTGAAGCTCCTCCACTGATTTGGGCAGAGTTTGAAACGAGCGAGAGGAGGCAAGAAAAATCGTTTGGAAGCGTTTGTTTAAAGTGCTACCTAACTTTTTTTGAGGGTCTTGTTAGGGATGCAGTGCTTTTTTTCTACAGAAGTGCTAAATTCAAAGAAATATACTTTATGTCCATTAATTGTGAGATGTTTTAATGGTACGTTCTATAAATTAAGTTATTCCATTCAACTGTTGGTTCAACACATTTACAGCATTGACATAAATATTGGATTGAATAATTGTCTCGAGGGTTATATTTTCGTTCAGAGAAATTAATTTTCGTAATTGCGTTAGATGTTTCAAAATACATAAAATATAAGACTATTGAACATATGGAACATCAGGGTCACACATTTCCCAGGAATAAGTAATCTTCTGCTCGTCTAATTGGGAGTCCTTCAAACGATATTCTCGTTGCCTAGAGTATTTTAAAGTAATAGAAATATTCGTTGAAAAATGTTAATGATAGATCAAAAAATGGATCTGAAATTTCTACTTTCTGTGCATGAAATCCATTGTTTTTACTACATGATGGTGAAATGTTGGTTCCAGAATAGGTTAAAATATGCTCTTCTTGAGAATGAAGTTGATCAGCCATTGTCCTTTAAAACAATGTTAATGCCATACTAAAGAAAAAGGGATATTTACAATTTTCTAAAATCAATAAACAAGAAAAATTCAATATTAAACGATTTCCAATATATTATTGTTGCTGACTCAAGCCTAGGGTCTGGAAATTTGTTTATTTATTGGCGACCTAAACCACATTGTTAAGAAACCTCGAATTCGAGATAACGCCTTCTTCCAGTGCTACCAACTAAATTTCCACTTCTATATTTCCCACCAAGATTTTCAAGAAAGTTCTTTCAAATTACAACTCCATCAAATTCCCTATTCCGCTTTCATTATATTTCATCAGCACTTCGATCCTTCACAGCTCTCTAAATTATGATTGACATCGCTTGTTCTACGAATTCCGCCAGCATTCTCACTAGCCTTTCCTCTAGGGAGTTCACCAGCTAGTCAGAGCTTCAGCGCCATCTCCGCCGAGTCGTCGCCACGTTCCTGTGTTATTGCCCTCCCTCTCGGCGATTCCCCTCCCCCCTCCCCCCTCGCCCCTCGCCCGCCGACGCCGCAGGGCGCGCAGCTATGCTAATGGGCGTGTCGTCCATCACGCGAACTCAGGCCGAGCGCACGCTCTGAAATACGGGCGCTTTTCAGAATTTCGACGTAATGACGAGGCAGGGCGCGGTTACGGCGCCGGCCGGTGCTGCTCGCGATTCCCCCCCCCTCCCCGGCGCGAACAGCGGACGGCGCTGGACGGGACGGGGGGGGGGGCGTGGCGGGTCGGAAGGGCGTGACGGAGAGGGCGAGGGTGAGGACACAAGCGGTAGAGAATGACAGCGCGGACGGCGTTGAATATGCAGGTGGCCACTGCCGCGGCGGCGATGACAGAGCGGTAATGTCGACGAGGCGACAGCAAAGCCCGGGAGGTGTCGGAGATAAGATGATGACGGAACTGCAGCGGAGGCGGAATTGCGGGTCTGATGATTGCAGCTGTTTACACGCTGCAGTACGGGAGAAGCGACTTTTCTTTCAGTGGCAGAGATTGTGAAGTTGTAGATTTTTCAAGAGAGGTGAGATTGCTGGAGAGTAGTGAGGTTAAAATTATTATTTATTTTTCTGTCTATAATTCTTCAATATATTAGACTTTTTTGGTCTTTCATTTTAAAGACAAAACATTTTTTAATGTAATTGCTTTATATCAATATATTTATATATATATATATATATATATATATATATATATATATATATATATATATATATCCGTAAATATAGCTCTGTATATCTCAAATATATATTTATATAAATAAATTAAATTAAAAAAGGTTCTGGTTTAAAAATAAAAGAACAAAAAAGTTTAATATATTGAGTAGTGAGGTTGCATGGGAGTGGCGAGATTGCAGGGGATGTGATGAGAATTCAATGAAGTTGTAAAGATTCAGGGGGGAACTGTGAGGTTGCAAGAAGAATGGTAACGTTGGAGAAGGTGTGGTGCGATAGCAGGGGGAGTGGCGAACTTTAAGGGAGAGTACTGAGGGTGGAGGAGGAATGGTGAAGTTGCAGAGGAAGTGTGGAGGTTTTAGGGGGAGTTGCAAGGGTCCAGTCGGAGTGGTGAATTTGTAGGGTGAGTGGTGAGGTTGGAGGGAATGTGATGAGGTCTTATGGGGGTGGGGAGGTATCAGGGAGTGTGGTGAGTTTGAAGGGGGAGTTACGAGGTTGCAGGATAAGTAGTAAGGTTGTAGGAGGAGTGATGAGGTTGAAGGAGTTGGGGCAAGGTTGAAGGTGGAGTGGTGAAGTTGAAGGAGTTTGGACATGGTTGGAGGTGGAGTGGTGAGTTTGCAGGAGAAGTAGTAAGGTTGCAGGGAGAGTGATGAGGTTGAAGGGGGGTGAAGAGGTTACAGGAGAAGTGATGAGGTTGAAGGGGGGTGAAGAGGTTACAGGAGAAGTGATGAGGTTGAAGGGGGATGAAGAGGTTACAGGAGAAGTGATGAGGTTGTAGGGGGAGTGGCGAGGGTGCAGTGAGAGGGGCGAGGTTATGTGAGGTAGGGTGGTTGTTAGACGTAGCGAGTTTCTACGAGGAAGGGAGGTTGCGAATCGTGGCGAAAAGGAGGGTTTAGATGTATCTTATAAGATGGCTTAGAATGAACGTTACAAATTTCTGGAGCATGTAAGGTGATCGTACAACGGTTTCTTTCTATGAACATCTAGTGAGAGGCTCATGTAACTGAATTACACATGTGAAATTTGTCCCAGTCTGGTAGACAACTTATTTTGCACTGGTATTCGACAGATTCACGAAATATCATTGCAGAATTAAGAGACATGTCTCATATGTAACTCCTTATTTTAAATTTTTTATTACATCTTAATTATGTTTTTCTATATCATTACCCAATGAAGATGTCTGTACTATTTATTCCGTGACGACCTTTAGAGCGAAGAAATGAAGAAACAAATTATAAAACATTTTGATATTCTGCAAACGGGAAACAGGACTGTTTGAACCGAAAGACAAAAAGGAACTTTTGTGATTGATAGTAATGAAAGAAAATTCCACAAAATTACTGTGGTGACCCAACGATGAAGACGACCGCCAATAATACAGATAAATGCGAAATTTAATTGTTATTCGGACATAGAATAACATACATAGATTCTGAAAAAAATGGTTCTAGGGTTCAACGGATTGTGCCCTTACAAAGACAAAGTCAACAGTGAACGAATGGTCTGCTTTGACAAAACAGAGGAAATGAAGCGACGCTAGGAGTTAGAATGGGCGTGGTAGTCGTGTAACTAATATGAGTCTGCGGTGCTTGGAGTGTATTGCATGTTTGATGTCTCTTCTTTGTTGCCAACATTGCCAGTCTCGAATTCGCCGCAAATTGTTTTATTGGGAACTTGTGATCCAAGACAACATTTCTCCGAAGTCTTGCTGCAGGGTGTAGAGAGTAGATAAATAAAAAAAATGAATCATAAATTTTATGACTTTGGTGAGGTTGGCGAACTGAGAAGGCCTTTCTTTTAGTTTCACTGAATTATATTGTTGGTTATTTGAATAGGTTATGACGGAATGCAACGACTGTTGACATTTTCTGAGATGTTAAACATTTACTTCAGTAGGATATGACTTTAATTTTTCTCCCTAAGTTAAAGTTTGTCAGCTTGCAGAACTATATTACTTTATCTGCTATTTTTATTTTTTCGCCTAATTTTGTAAGAAGATAAAGTACAGCGCCCTGGAAATTGACGATCTTTCAAAAATTGCAAAAGTTTCAAATTTTTCGGTGTCTTCCTACAACTACAGTATTGAAGGCAAATATTTTCCTTGAATAGAATCTTTTGTCCAAAGACAAATGTTGAAATAACTGAAAAAGACGGAATTGAGAGACCTAGAAATTTTGTTTCATTCACATCAGTCAATGATACATCGTTCATTTTCAATGGAATACAGAGTTTTTTGAAATGCAAAACTGCATGGGAACTGTTTTTTATGGTTAACTATTATTTGTTATTGCGAAATCATTTGAAAATCTGATATTGTACGTTTTACGACTTCTTTATTGCAAATAATGTTCGCATCATCTACAAAGAGAACTGTTCTTCCGTTTCGAATTGACTAAGGTATATCGTTTACATATAGGAGGAAGAGAATACGACCAAATCTTCGTCCCTGTGGGACTTCATGAGCAATTGGCAATGAACCTAAAAGGTGTGCATATGAAGTCCCATCATTCCAGGACGGTATTTCTAATCTCTGAGATCATTATTTAAGGTAAGAACATAACCCATCTATAGCAATACCACGAATCCCATACGAAGGTAATTTTGTAAGTAAAATGCTCTGATAAATGACGTCAAAAGCTTTTGAAATATCTAAAAGTAAACCAATAGGCGTTTGTTAATCTATGGATGATGCAAAAACTTTTAGAAAAGAAAATAAGGCTGTTTCTGCAAAATTTGGTTTTTATAAATCCAAGTTGGCAACTTGAAAACGCATCGTATTTACTGAGATAGATTTCCATTCGTAAGTAAATAGTATCTAATATTAAAAAACAAAAGAGAAATTCGCCGATAATTTAGAATTTCTTTTTTGTTGTCTTTTTTGAAGAGCGGTATAATCTTAGCTGCTTTGAAAATATGTGGAAAAGTTTCGATGCGTAAGAATGCATTAAAAATGTGAGTTAACAGGTATATAATGACAGGTGCACAAACAAACAATCCGGAAATTCATCTAAACTGCCGGAATATTTATTTTTTTGTTTACCGATTCTGTCAAGAACTTCATACGAAGAAGTTTTGAAAACAGACAGCAGTAATTCTCGAAACATATCGAGTGAAAAGACTAGCCACTGTTACCGGATCGTTAAATTCTCTATGCCATCTTTTAAAACAATAATCTCTACAAGGTTTCTATTTGATGAGCTCGTATTTTTTCTATATTCCACATGGTATTGTGGTTCCACATGGTATCAGAATATTGTAGACAGAGATTTTTGTCTAAAACAAAATATGTTAACAAATATATCTTTAAAAATGTACAATTGTTTTAAAAACGAATGGTTTTCGCATAATTTCTGCTTGACGTTAATGCAATGGATTAAAAAAACATTTTCTCAAAAACAGCTCCAAATTCTGACATTTTTTTCCACAGGTAGAACAAGGACGCTAATAAATAGAGAAGGTCTCATTTCGCTGAATTCTCTGAATTGTAGAAAATTGCAGTTTCTAAATAATGCGAGAAAATATGTGCGATTGTAGCACCACTAGTTTATGTTGTAAAATATAAACGGCTAGTAGTTATCGAAGGGACGGGTAATTCCGAATTATTTAGTTGTGTTGCATAATAATTTCTTGGTTGTCAGTACAAAAGGAGTATTTTTGTCACTTTACTGAATGATACAGGTGCATTTGCATTCACAAGAGATCCTATGAGTTTTGAAGTGTAAATATTGAGTAAAGTGAAACAAAGTGTTTTATATTCATTGTCATTTTCAGAGTCGTCTGCTACACATAATTTGCAAATGGTATTTGATTAACTATTTAGAGAGGATATGGTTCAGTTTTTTATTGTTTTGTTGTAACATCAGTAGATCATCTTTAGGTGGGATGTATAATACCGCAACATTGTGCAAACAACGAAAAGTAATTTAACTAATGGATGCTAATATTAACAAAGAGCAAACAAAATCCGTTCTTCCGAAATACTGATGCAACATCCTGTTAGTGGAAATAAAGTTCTAGAGCAGTTGTATATAACTTTCGTTAGTGCGTTTTGAACTCTGGTAGGTAAGTAAATATTGTGAGAGGTATAAAACGAATTTACTCTGAAAACCTCTTGTAATTTTAATGTTAAAAATATTTATCTTTCCTCGATACACTTGTCCATTTTATCATATATTAAATCAAGAAAGTACATTACCTATTTACAATAGTTTGGCGTTTGAATGCAGAATGAGATAAGACACTAAGGAAAGAAAAGAAAAGAAATACGCTTAGCTCTCATAAAACACTTAAAAGAAATTATGTATATTTCAGAATTACTGAATAACTTCAGATAAAATATTAAAGATTATCCTATTAGATATTTTAAAGTTTTTCTCAAAATTTCTCCATATTTTGTTCTTTATTTTTTTTTGTAAGAATAGAATGAAACACTCCTACATAGAAGACAAAGATCCCATTTTCACTGTTAATTATAAAATTTTTAAAAAATGCAAAAGTTTAAAAACGTTTACCCCCATAGATGATTAAAATTTTGAAGGTAGAGATTTTTCTTCAAATAAAACTTTCTTCACAATTCGTTCTTTAATTAATAGCATAAAAATTTTGTTGCGTACTTTTTTAGTATTTTTGCAAATTTTGAATGAAATATGGCCAATATTAAAAGCTGCATCACCTTTTTTCTTTTATTAAAAATTGCATCAATTTCTTTCTTTACACTTTTTTAAAAGAATGTCCTAAATGCACCGAATAACATGAGATTAATGCCATTTTGATATATTTCTTTCATTTTTCAAAAATTTTGCGAATGTAATTTTTTTTAAAATATCTCATGGCTTTAATTTAATGTCACATTACGGACAATTTTTGTACATTATTACAATTGTAGAGCCAAGTGCTTTGAATAATTTCAGATGAAGTTCTCGAAAACTCAAAATTTTTCTGTGAAAAAGACCTAAATTACGTTCATTTCTGGAAATGCTCTAAAGTAATTTTTCTCAAAAATGTCTTTAAAATGTTCAATAAAATGTGTGTATGGGCGAGGTTTGACTCTTCTATACTAATCTTAAAGTCACATACTTTACTGTTTGAGGGTCGGATAATTGATAAAATGTCGTTCAAGTGCTAACAAGATGGCAGCTAGGAAGAGAGGGAAAAAAGGCAAAATCGTAGTGAGGGCATGAGGAAGTTTACGGAGTTTGCTATGAGGTAACGTATAAAAATCATGCTGTGTTATTAAGTACTATTTTTTCATTACTAACTCATATAATATGTGACAGTAATCGTAGGAAGAAACTTTTATAAACTATATTTAATTGCCTATTTATGCTATGGTTCCCAGACATCTTTTGATACTGACTAAGCTTTTCGTGGAGACCTCTACCAAGGAACACGATTACTTCTACGATTCGTTTTTAAAATTCTTACTTTAGAAGAAGCTCATTTTTATATTGCTTTTTGTTTTAAAACAGGACATAAATAAATAAATACATGTTTAATCATTGTGATCTCTAATAACTTGATGAAAAAATTAAAAAAACTAGACTTTTTTCATTCGGACTTCTCATTGATTTAAAAATTAGTGTTATTATAGTATTTTGACAATTATTTGACAATATTGTGAATAAGCTTTAAAATTCGTTCAAAATCTGAGTTAACAGCAAATCGAAAAATTTACCCAGCAGGATTGAATTGTATAATTTTAAAATGGGTAGCAGGAACATAAAGTTGTAGTTATTTGTAATGATAGTAAAATGTGGATTGAATGTTTGTTAAAAATTAGAGAGAGCTTAATTTGAAATGCTTAATTTACGACGAGTTAACAAAAGGGGTCACCTTTCCTTTTTAAGGAACATTTAAAGAAAATATTTTTTTTTGGATTATTTAATTCATACCCAAAAAGAAACAATGACAATAGAAAGTCACATTTTTCCAGTTAAATAAGACAGCAAAATCTCAAAATAAAGCGATACTAATCCTAACATTTTTGAGTTTTTTCTTTTAAACCAAATGAACATTGTATCATACAACTAGCGAACACAAATCGAGAAGGCGTTGCTTCTCGCATGGGAGATAAATATCAAAGCCGACGCGAGCTCCGCGACTGGAGCCCGGCAGGTGTGGCAAGAGGCCGCTGGAGTGCGCGCCAGTCGCGCGTCTGTTGTTCCGCCGGCTGCCAGGGCATTAGACTTGTAAAAAAATGCAATTCCCCGCTGCGGGCTTCCCCGCCCCCGCTCCTCCCCGCTCCGCCCCCGCTCCGAACCCCGATCCCCACGGTTCTCCCCGCTGCGTGTCTCCCTCGAAGTGAACAAACTTTGCGGAAGCTTTTTTCTCTTCAAAAAGAAGTTGATAGGAATTTACATCCGGAATTGGCCACCCTGTTTCCGGTATTCCCTTGGAAATAACTGCCGGGAAATTTCTTTTGGAGCCGGTTTCTTTGCCACAATGGCGTGCGCGCTGGACGGCACAGCTGTGTAGAAAAGCGAGCTAGCGGCAGAGTGGTTGACCAGGACTGTGGCCAACCCTGGGTGGAAACTGGGAGCGAGGAGAGAATGTATGAAAGAATAAAGATTGACATGAATATGTTAAATATGGCAATATGATGAGTTCTATGGATGTAAAAATATGTCAGTAGAAAACTGATGAAAGAAGATCCAAAGTATGAATGTATTTAACCTTAGCATTAGTGAATATTGTTTGGAAAAACTTGCAAGTAAAAAAATGGCAGTGTTTTGGAAAAAATGAATGTGGCTTATGAAAGTATTTTAGATAGGATTTTCCCATCATTTTTGTTACGAACACTACTTAGACATTACAAGATAATTGGAATAAGTTGCCTCTCCTCTCTCCACTTTCTACAGTCCACAGTAAAAAATGGTTGCTTTATTTACATTACCAGCTGAAGATTGCGTCAATGTTTCACCTTCAGTTTTTGTTTCATTCTCCTGAATTTGATGTAGGCGATTTATTGAAAAGCTGTATTTAAATATTAATGTGTCACTTATCATATATGCTGTTTGTTCATACTTACGACCCTTTAACTGAAACCAACTTAATTTTATAAATTAAATTCACGTCATTTGTCGATGCATTTTGGTGCTGTTGAATGGTCTCATGTGTGATTCAATTTAAACGAAATCATGGTGTAAGTTCTGTGCTCAATAATGAATTTTGTACCGTGTTAGTTCCTTCCAATTACCCAAATAAATTTACGGCCCTTATATAACTTCAAAGACTGGACGTTTTTGTAAAAAAAATATAAAAGTGTGCCAGGAGCCGCCACCGTCCTGGAGTTTTGCATTGTAGTAAAGGATCGTTTGAGAACTGAGCTATTCTCGATTACCTTTGCAATATTTACCAGACCTTTTACAGTGTGAGCATCGCTTCACTTTGAGGCAACTGCGACCCAGAACTTGAATCAAATCCAGTGTCGTGAACACTTCTGTGAAAGCAGCGTTTATACCTAGGTAAATAATTCCAGTCTTTTACTTTGAGCAAGATTTTTCTTTGATCCCGTCAAATACAATAATATGTGAGTCATTCCACGTCAAATCGCACACTCACATAACATCACTATTTTTTAGCAACTTAAAACTTTTTTATGAAGTCTAGGTTTGAAAATAGGTGACACGTATTTCTTTCTTTTTTTCCACTTTTGAGAAATATTATCAACCAGCGTCTACCCGGCGCATTGCTGCCACAGAAGAAATATAGATATATCTTTTGAAATTTGAAAGAGATATCTTGTTCCTTATTCTTATTTAAGAGTTATTTTATCACTTTTCTCTCTCCTTCTCTGTCTCTCTCTTTTTCTCTATTTTCCCCTCCCTCTCTCTCTTCCCCTCTCTCGTTCTCTCTTTCCTCTCTTATTCCCTCTCATCCTCATTTCTTTCGCTCTATCTTTCTCTTCCTTTACCCTCTGTCTTTCTCTCTTTTCCCTCTCTCTTTTGCTCTCCCTCTTTTGTTTTCCCTCTTACTTTTCTCTCCTTTTTTCTCTCTTTTCTCACCCATCTCTCTTTTCCCCTTTTTTCTCTCGTTCCTGTTTCCCGCTCTTTCTCTCTCCCTCTCTTTTCCCGCTCTCTTTTTCTCTCTTCCTATTTTTTCTTTCTCATTCTTTTCCTTAGGTCTTTTTCCCTCTTTCACTCTCTTTCCTTCTCTCTTATTCTCTCTCCCTCCGCTCTATTTTTTCTCCCTTTTACCTCTTTCTTTCCCTTCCCTTCTTCGCTCCTCTCTTTTCCCTCTCTTTTTCTCTTTTTCCCTCTTTCCTTCTCTTTTCCATTTCCCTCTCCTCTTTCCATTTTGTGCCAATATTTTTGATAACCCAAGATTTTCGTTAATCATTTCAAAATACACATCTTTTTTCGAATTTTTGTATTGTCGGGTTACGAAATAAATTTACAAAATAAAAATCAATTGATCAAAAATACATTTTAAACAATTTAATGAACTCAATTCATTCATCTAATGAAAGAGTATCTTTTGTTTTTTAATGTCACAAAATCCAAAATTTCTGTCACAATTACAAGAGTTAAAACTGATTAACTTTAGCTATACGAGCATTTTTTTTCGTAAATTGTGAAAATTTATATAATCTCAAAGAATGTTTCAGACAAACTGAAACAAAGTGTTTCATAGTTTTCCTTATACTCTTCACAGAAAAAAAATAAAAATCTGAGACATGAAGATTAAATTTTCCTTAAATTTGTGCGATTTGTCGTGGAATGACTCACGTACGTTAGGACGTCACGTGTGTTAAATCATTGCGTTTTATGAAATATTTCCTGGAGCAAAATTTAAACTTTTTACATTACGGGGAAGCTGCTTCTCGTCATTTCTTCTCATATTCGTAGTGTTTGTTCATGGCTACATCAGTGGCAACATTTCGGTGGAGTAATTTCGAATTCTACCGCAAATGATCCGGGAAAATGAGTTTTCAATTTACAAAAATTATCGCTTCAGCGTCAGTGCTGCCGGGTGCTCCCACATGCACTAAATGGAAACCGTCAGAAAAACCACATAATTTTGTGCGAACCGCAATCGCAGCAGTCAGTGATGTCCAGCGACATTATTGAACGTTATTGAAACGGAAGTAGTTTAAGTGAGAGGTAATTTCCAGTAATCGAAACCTGAAACACCGATATCACTGTTGCTTCTGTAAATGTTTTTAAATTCAAAACCCCTGCATCATTTGAATGTATTTGGCTAAAATAACTACGCAATGTGGTATGAACTCTATTTTTTTGCCTAAACCAATATAAAACGAGGTTGATTTAAATATACATTTTATTTTATAATTAAGTATTATCATTATAGTACATGATTATTTATGTCTGTATACTGCTTTGCGAATTACAACCTCTTCTATCTATTTGCCTCGCTGATGATGGGCTTTTTTTTATCAATTGACCTATTTTATCTAATTTTTAGTAGCATTCTCCGCATAGTCTGTGGATGGACAGATGCTCCACTTGAAGTATGAAGTTCGGCAGATTGCTCCCAAGCATTGACACTAGGATTTTTCTTTACCAGTCGCAAACACATGCTTTCTCCCTATTACTGACCTTGACTGGACGTTCTCTCTTCGGTAGGGAATTAATTCGGTATTTTATTTGTATCTCTGTATTATGTAATTAACCCCTTTCTTACAAATATTTAACATTTCTGCTATTTCTCTTTGCGTACAGCCATTGGCACAATGAACAATCCCCAACTGTCGCTCCTCTAACGTACGAGTAGTGTTTCCACTTTTGCGGCATAGATGTGTTACTTTTGCTGTCTAAACACTTACAGACCATAAACTTCGATGCTTCGGTTCATGATTAAAGATGTTTTCACCCATCACCTCGTAGCAAAGACGGAAATTAATTCCAATTGCGAGGAAGTCGTGGGGCAAATGGGTTATTGGCGGCGTTGTTGTCAGCTCACGATTCAGGTCAGAATAAGGAATGGAGATGTGTTTGCAAGACTGAACATTCGAACCACAATTTTACACAGTGTAGAGGCAAAATGCCTACAATGATATGGGCATGTGCATCGAATGGATGAGGGAAGGTGGCCAAAAAATATGATCGAATGGACCCCTGCTGAAAGAAAAAGGAGAGGGAGACCGATGATACACTGGAAGGATGCAGTTTTAAAGCGATGGACGGAATAGACCTGCAAGAAAACAACTGGAAAGGTCGTAGCAAATGGATGCTAGGATGCGACTTCAAGTTGTAATAAAAATAAACGAAGTTGCAGATTTGCCCAAACCACATGAAAGCAAATACAAATAATAATAATAATAATAATAATAATAATAATAATAATAATAATAATTATTATTATTATTATTATTATTATTATTATTATTATTATTATTATTATTATTTACTTAAAACAATGTCTGGTTAGTTACAGCATTTATAACGCAAAAACGGCTGGACCAATTTTAATTATCTCTGATTTGTTGGATTCAAATCCGCTCCGAATAGCAGAATAAATAGTAAAATATCGAAAAAAATTCACTAGATGACACTATAGAACAAAACTAACTTTTCATGTCAAATGCAACCCGCAATACACCCGGGACGATTTTTTTGAATCTGCACCGTTAAACAATTCCTACACGAAGCGTTATAGGGCATTAAAAACTAAAATATTGAGACCAGTGGCCTCAAATAAATGATTCTCACACAGAAATCTACAGGATAAGATCTTGAACTTTCTATTGCATTTTTGCTGGTCCGGCGCTTATCGATATTACCTAACCTGCTCAGAGACGTGCAAAATCTGCAATTAAATTGAATGAGAGAGGTAGAGACACAGAGAGACAGACAGGGTCAGAGAGAGGTGGAAATAGAGACGGAGATAGAGGGAGACGGAGATAGAGGGAGACGGAGATAGAGGGAGACGGAGATAGAGGGAGACGGAGATAGAGAGAGATGGAGGTAGAAGGGGACGGAGATAGAGGGAGACGGAGATAGAGGGAGACGGAGATAGAGAGAGAACGAGATAGAGATAGAGACGGAGATAGATTTGAAGATACAGAGAGACGGATAAGAGAGAGGAGAGAGAGACGGAGAGAGAAAGGGAGAGGGCAGAAGAGAGGGAGATGAAGGGCATAAAACGTCTGCCGGGTTTCGCAAGTTGTTGTTATTTTTATTATTATTATTATTACTATTATAATAAAT